>MU228495.1:4090135-4100816 GCA_018584345.1 Thuja plicata | reverse complement strand
GGGTGCTAAGTACTTCTCTAAAATTGATTTGAAGAGTGGGTACTATCAAATTAGGATGAAAGAGGGTGATGAGTGGAAGTCTACATTTAAGACTACAGAGGGGTTGTATGAATGGTTAGTGATGCCCCTTGGGCTTACCAATGCACCAAGCACCTTTATGAGGATGATGAATGAAGTCTTGAAGGACTATACAAGAGTTTTTGTAGTTGTCTATTTAAATGAAATCCTAATTTTTAGTAAAACTAAAGAGGATCACATGAAACACTTGGAGTTAGTGTTGAAGAAGTTACAGGAAGAGAAACTCACCGTAAACCTTGAGAAAAGTGAGTTCATGAAAGAAGAGCTAGTCTACCTTGGTTTTGTGGTTTCCAAAGGTGACTTAAAAATGGATAAGGAGAAGGTAGAGGCCATATTTAACTGGCCTACTCCCAAGATAGGGACTGAAGTTAGGAGCTTCCATTGGTTAGCCCAATTCTATAGGAAGTTCATTAGGAGATTCAGTGAGATTTGTGCTCCAGTCCTAGAGACTATAAAAGGAGGATTGAAAACAAAATTTGTGTGGACAAAGGTAGCTAATGATGGATTTGAGAGATTGAAGAAGGAAGTGGCTACTCATCCTATATTTCTATTACCAAGCTTTGATAAACCATTCATTGTGGAGTGTGATGCAAGTATCATTATAGTGGGAGCTATCTTAAGTTAGGAAGGCAGGCCTGTGGCCTTTTTTAGTGAAAGACTAAATGAGGCTAAGTCTAGGTACTCTTCCTATGATTTGGAGCTATATGCTCTTGTAAAAGCCTTAAATAAGTGGAGGCATTATCTTTTTCCCAAAGAGTTTGTTGTCTTCAAAGACAACCAAGCAGTGAGTTACATAGACACTCAAGATAAGCTTAGCTTGAGACACATCAAGTGGATGGAATTCCTACAATCCTACACCTTTACCATCAAACATAAGAAGGGAGTGAAAAACAAAGTTGGAGATGCCCTTAGTAGAAGACTACTTACCATCCAAGAGATTTGGTTGAAAATTATAGGGGTTGAAGGTTTTAAGGACCCATATGAGGGAGATTCAGATTTCTCAGAGATATATAAGGTGTGTCAGAATCTTGAGAAGCATTTTCATAGTGATTTTGCAGAGTATACATTGCAGAATGGGTTTCTATTCAAAGTAAAGCAACTATGTGTTCCAAGAGGCTCTTTGAGAGAGAACCTTATACATGAGAAGCATAATGGAAGCCTAAGTGGACACTTTGGATTGAATAAGACATTGGAATTAGTAGAGAGATTCTATTGGTGGCCAAAGATGCAGAAGGAAGTAAGAAGGTATGTGGAGCAGTGTGGCATAAGTCAGAAGGCTAAAGGCACTTCATCTAATGCAGGAATTTACCAGTCATTACCCATCCCAAGTAGACCTTGGGAATGCATAAGTATGGACTTCATAGTGGGGCTACATAGAACTCCAACTGGTTTAGACAGTGTATTTTTAGTGGTGGACAGGTTTAGTAAAATGAGCCACTTCATACCATGTAAAACAACATATGATGCCAGCCATATTGCCTACTTGTTTTTCAAAGAAGTAGTAAGTATTCATGGCCTACCAATGAACATTGTTGTAGATAGGGATGTAAAGTTCATGGGTCACTTTTAGAAGACCCTATGGAAGAGATTAGGTACAAAATTATCTCATGGATCTGCCTCTCATCCTCAAATGGATGGGTGGAGTGAAGTAATCAACAGGGTACTTGGGAACTTGCTTATATGTCTGACCAAGGAGTATGGACAAGGTTGGGAGAAAGTTATCCCACAAGCAGAATTTGCCTACAATGACAGTACCAATAGAGTTATTGGGAAGAGCCCATTTTAGATTGTGTATGAGGCACATCCAAGGGGTGTGATGGAATACAGAGACCTCAAAGGATATGAGGGAGTTAGTGGGCATGTTGATGATTTTGCACAATCAATGAAGGAAGTTCATGAGCAAGTGCAAAAGACCTTGATGGAGGCAAATCAAAATTTGAAGGCAAAGAAAGATGAGGTGAGAAGATAATTTCAGTTTGAAGTAGGTGAACTAGTCATGGTGTTCCTAAATAAGGCAAGAATACAAAAAGGGATACCCAAAAAGCTACAGATGAAATGAACTGGACCTTGTAAGATATTGGAAAAGTATGGACCTAATGCATACAAGGTAGAGTTGCCCAAGGAGATGAAAATTTATCCAATCTTCAATGTGAAAGATTTGATCAAGTATAAGGGGCCAGAGATGGATGAGATGCAGAATAGAACAAAGGTACATAAGGACATGGGAGAGTTCAAGACTCTGGAACAGGACAGACCACAAGTTGAGAAGATATTGGATTCAAGGGTGAAAAAGAAAACAAGACATAAGATCTACATGGAGAATCTAGTGAAGAGGAAGCAACAACCTGAGTTGGAAGCCACTTGGATAGCTGAAAGTGACTTCAAGAAACATGGCATCAGTGAGGAGTTCCTATCACCAAAAGTTCCTTAACTTGCTTGTTCGAGGGGGAGTATGGTGCAAGAGCACCCTTAAGGTCTTTTGAAAGATCTTAATCAGTTTTGTCTTGTAGGTTGGTTTGGCCAACCATCCATGAATAAGGACTAATCTTATGAAGTCCCTATTGTGTTTTGAGGTGTGTTAATGTTAGGAAAGATTAGGGTTGATTAGTGTTTGAGTCTAGTTGATTCTAGGAGTCTAAGGCCTATAAGTCAACTCAAAAGTCCCAAATTGGGAAGATTTATAATATTTATTTGTTTTCTAGCCATTTGAGGTCAATTGGTAAAGTTTGGAACCAATTAGGACACTCAAAATGTGAAAATTGCAATTTTGACAAAAGTTGTCAAAGTTGTCATGATAACTTTTAAAAGTTGTCATGACAACATTTCCTAGATTTTAAGAATCGGCCATTAAGGTGCCCAAATCATGACCAAATGGTCCAGATAGATGTGATAGGATTATATAAGATGAATACAACCCTAATCTGATAGTTAGCTTTTATTTTGTACGGACTGATTACAAGGAAGGATCAATTTGCAGTATAATTTTGTGACAGAGCCATCATCCATCACTTTATTGGATTGAATGGATTGAATGAATGATTGGATAGTGTTTTAAATGTATTTTCCAAGATTTTTGTGGTATTATTATTGTGGATAGTACTTTGTGGTTAGATTTTGTTAAATTATTTATGTTTTGCAAGTTCACTGGCCAGTTTTGGTCCAGTTATGTAAAAGATGGGTTTCTTTGGAGTTCTCATGGTTCAAACTCCATGAACACTTGGAATCCATTAGAGCCTTGTACAAATTTTATAGATATGGCTTTTGGAGTGTGTGTGTACAGGGGAGGTCCAAGAACAACCAAGCCCTAGGCGAGTGGTAAGCATTCTAGCTAGGGTAACTGGATACAACAGTGGAAATGATGATTGTAGTATGATTGGTATGAGAAAATAAAGGTTGGAGGAGTGAGGAGGAATGTGGTACAAAAATTCTAGTGGAAGGAAAATTTTAGAGGAGTGTAACTGATCAAAGAAAGAAGACCAAGTTGTCAAACCACTCTACATGCCTTTGAAACACTTATTTTTAGGGGTTTGATAGAAATCTACTGTACGGACACCATTGAAATTCGAGACCTAGAAAATATTCAAGGGGAGGAAAAAAAAAATAGAATATCCAATTTTATTCTAGGATTGTTAAGGTTTTGTGGGAGCAAGAACACCTTTTCAATGATTTGGAGGGCTAATAGGCCTAAAAAGGTTACAAGGGCCAAAGAGCTTGATTTTGGGTCTCGATTGGAAAATGGTTGAAGGATTCATCAAATTGGATCCATAGGAGTTTTATTAGAACTAAGGGGAGTGATTAAACCTAACCTTAGGCAGTTGACACCATGGGAGTGATATGAGGCTAGTGAAGCTATGGTTACAAGAAAGCTAAGAAAGAGTGAAAGGAGTTGAGTTTGAAGTTGGTGGGATGTTCCTAGGGAGTTAGAGGATTAGAAAAGAATCCTCTAATTAGGGTAGGGAAAAGAGACCCTAAGAGAGACCCAGTAAAGTTCTTTGAGAGAGCCAAAAGAATCTAGGAGAGGATCTCCACATCACACAACATAATTGAGTGGTATACCCAGATGATGCAACACAATCACTACTTCTCCAATTTGAAGTTGACATTGTAGAATAAAAAAACCATCCTTATCTATGGTTTTTGGACCCTATAGTGTCAACTTAGAATTGGAGGAGTAGTGGTTGCATTGCATCATCTGGGTATACCACTCAATTATGTTTTTTCTTCAAAGAATTGTGACCATGATGCCTGTATTGATGTTTCTCAGGTGTTGTGTCCCAAGACCCCTTATGAATCCTTATGACCCTTTACGACCCCTAAGAATACATCTTAGAGGTCTTAAAGTGTCGTAAGGGGTCATAAGATTCTCTTAGGAGGGTCTAGATGAGCTTCCACCTTCATGTGGTTGGCCCTATTAAGTAGAGAATGTTAAACTATTATCGAAACAAAGAGAAGCTCAATATTTCAGGTATTTTAGTGATTATTCTTGATTATCGATAGGTATAAGTCTTTCAGTCCTTACCTAGTAGCTATGACTAAAGATAGCAGAGCTTAAGAGACCATAATAGTTGGTCATCATCTTTGGTCCATACGATTGAGGAAATGTTTTACCTTTCGTTAGCTCATCAAATACGGTGATCTGAAATAATTTAATAGATAATATTTTAATGTATAACATACATTATTTTAGTTTTATGCTACACAAATTTATCTATTTCCCACAATTTTCAACTGTGAAGATAATGATAAATAAGCATCCCATCCATGTCTTGAGTAATACAGGCCATAGGAGATGCTTCATTATTGCTGTCCTCATAGTAAAAAAGTAAGAGAAGTATATAAATTTGTGTAACGTTAACTTAAATAATATACGTTATCATGAAGATATTCTATTAAATTCTTTCAAATCCTCATATTTTATGAGCTAATGAAAGGTAAACCATTTTTTTCAATAATATGGACCAAAGATGAAGACCAAATATAATGGTCTCTTGAGCTTTGTTATCTTTAGCGCACCTCCCTGTTACTATTTTGACACATCTAATAATTGTTCCGATGGAGATAATATACTAACAATGATGATGTTGTCGAAACTATCTCTGGACCACTGTCAGTATATCTAAATATCCTATGCCCATGTTCAACAATGATGCTGTACTAACGATAAGCATGCCATCGAAAATATCTCCGTATAACCATTGGGGAATCTCCATTTTTTATGACATTGTTCGATAGAGATGCTATAGTAATAATGGGACCACCATCAGAAATGTCACTAGATAACCGTCGGAAGGATAAAATTTTGACAGGTGTAGCGTCAGAAAATTTCATATAAATTGTTTTTTTCCATGCTGATTTTTGACAGGTGGGAGGTCAGAATATCAATGGTTATCATCTTTGTAGAAATTTGTAATGAAATAACTCCGATGATGGCCTATGTCAAATAACTGATAGATAGGCATTGAATATTTAACAGATAGTCATAAGAATGTGGCCTCAAATGTACTAGTGATCCGTAATGATCTAGAAGATTCCAAGGATAAAGAAGAGTTAGTTACAAAGATCTACAATCAAGAAAATTCAAGGTGATGATATATGGTAAAGATTAAGTGGAAAAAGTGATGGTACCACTTCCAAGAAAAGTTCAAGTTCTGAGGTGATACTAACACGGTTCATCGAGTATCAAATTCATTGAATCAGTTCAAAAATTTAATCTGACAGATGAGAGTAAAAGAATGAAAACCTAATCAAGGAGATTAAGAGGAAAAAATAAAGTCTATATAAAGGATGGATTTGAATAACAGAGAAGCTAGCAAGTTGAATTATGGCTGTGCTACCAAGTAAAGAAGTGAAGGAAAGAAAAGGTGAATCTGACTCTAGAACAGAGACAGATGAAGTGTTGATGATAGTATTTAAAGAGTGAATAAGCGATGTGATCAAGCAAGAGGTAGTGACAGTATTATAGATCAAATTATATATTGTTTCTTATTAACACTTGTAGTAGATAAATCTCTTAACCGAGTGGACTTAATAGTCTTTTGTAAAATACTTGTGAATGTGACATTCTAAAAGAGTGTTAAAATACCTTTAACCAGGCCACTCCTAACAGGGTGAAGATCTTAATAGATCTGAGGTAAATCCCCTAACAGGGTCACATTTGACAATGTGATTTGTAATCTTTCAGAGGATTGGCTCTTAACTGAGCATACTTCAGAAGAGTATTTTCATTTGTGGGTGATGTTTCCAATAGAGGTTTTTCCCAAATTTGGTTTCCTCATTAAACACTGGTGTCATATGTGTTGAATGTTTATTGTGCATGTTTTCTTAAGTTATTGTTGATTCAATTATTTTTAAAGTTTGTTTTATCGAGTTGAATCCGAGTTTAAGTTTTAAGGATTAAAGAATCATTGTTTTATGATTCACCCCCTCTCAGTAATCCAACAACTTAACACTAATGTAAATGATATGTTTGTGTTGGGGGGAGACTTTAATGCTATATTGATCAGTTCATCACAAAGAATGGGTTGATTGAGGTAGAGTTGAGAAATGGTCAGTTCACTTCGATCAAAAGATGAAGTTGTTTTTAAAATATTTTAGAGAAGCTTGATATATTTATTATTGCTGGGAATTGGAAAGAGACAAGTTATAATTTCTAAGCTAAGATCCTACCTATAACAAGATCAAACCACTATTTGATTTGTTTGTGTATCCAGGAGGAGGATACCCCAGAGAGAGCTCCCTTAAAATTTGAATTAATGTGGCTGTGGGACCCCAGGCTAGATGATAAGGTCAAAGAATGGCGATCATCTGCTCTGCAAAGAAGATGTAATAAAGATTTTATTTTTTCAAGAAACTGTAATATATTAAAGAACAATTGAAGATTTGGAACAAAGAAGTGTTTAAATTTTTTTTTGTGGAAAAGTTGAAGATTGAAAGTGAACTCTCTTCTCTACACCCGATAGTTATTGAGAAGGGTATGGAGGAAGTGGATTTTAAACTAGAACAAAACTTGAATAAATAGTATTTAGAAGCTCTAGCTAGGGGAGAGGTCTTTTGGAGACAGAAATCTTGTGAAACTTGGCTCAAGGATGGTGACAGGAACACAATATTCTTTCACAACTTAGTCAAGGTCAAAAATGTCATCCACCAAGGTCTTTTCAATTTTAGTTGCAAATGGAGAGTCACTACTGGTGTAGGGTAGGACAGGAAGGGTCAGGGCCAATGGAACACCCAACTATCCAGCCACCCTGTGAGTAAACACAACAAAAGAAAACAACACAAAGAACAACACCAAAGAGAGAAGGAGCTTCAAATTATTTTATTGATTCATGTAATTACATATTACATGCCTGACTGTGAGGCCTTCCAGGTTACAACCAACAAGATATACAAAATCCTGACTTAATCTATCTTCTACCTTCTCATATCATCATCTACTACTTGCTCTACCAGCTGATACCTAACCTACTCTTAGACATCCTTATTTATAGTTGCCAAAGAGACTTACAAAGATGGAAGGATGACCACCAATGGTCTGCACACATCCCAAGACAAGATCCAAATATTAAAAATGCAAAAATAAATTAAATACAAAAGTTGGCTTCAAAAAAACCAAACACAGACAAGCTTGGTCAAGAAGAACTGAGCATCAGGTTCACTCAGCACAGGAAGGAATGCTCGACCAATGCTGGGCAACTTGGCACAAACAACAACTTTTCCAACATTGGACATCTCAAGACACACTACAATTCAAAAATAATTACAACTTGACACTAACTAGCAAAATGCACAAAGATGAGAAGGATAGAAAGACAACCCAGGATGCTTCTACATCAGACAACCGGGATTGAAATAAATGATTCCCCTAAATCATTGAGGTGCCACAACCTAAGCTGAATCTAACTCAGATTGAGAAATCCATGTAGCATCTTCAACTAGTCTATTCTTTGACTTCACCAAATACTCAATAATCTTTTCCTCTTGTACTTTTACCAATCCTCTGATCTAATATCTGTTAAACTTCTTCATTCTTCTTCTTAGGATACTCATCTGGTATAAGAAATTCATCATCTAACTCATGATACTTATGCAAATCAGCAATATTGAATATGGGCGATATATCCATGTCATCAGGTAACTCAACTTCATAAGAATTACCATTGCCAAAATTCCTCATAATTCTACAAGGACCAAACTTCTTCATTTTCAACTTACTGTATGTTCCAACATGAATTTTTCCCTTCTTCAAATGAACCATCACCAAATTACAAAACATGATGTCTCGTAGACTTGTCAGTATTTTTTATATATTTTTGATTTCTTTGTTCCAACTTCAACTTCACTTCCTCATGTAAAGACTTCATAAAATCATAAAATACTTCCCCTTCATCACTGCTCTTTTCTTCACCACTAATATCCCTCAAATCTAATGATGACATGTAACTGATTGAATGTTTGATAATGTTAAGTTGATGATGATGCAAGACATTAAATCAATTAATAGCTTGTATTTTCATTGATGTCAACTTGAAATCATCTATACGATCATGTACATAATGCCATAGACTTCAGAGAATCAATGGAATAGAGATTATGCTTTCAGCATTGCATAAAAGTCAAGTATTCACTAAGTGACAGATAACACCGACAGAGTGCACACCATCGGTAAAGGCAAAGAAAAAGTCATAGTGATACCTGATGAGCAGAAGATAGTGTTTCCTGATGAAGCAAAATCATAGTGATGCCTGGTAGACAGAGATCCCAAAGCTAACTGGAGTTACACCGATAGAACTGGCAGTTGTCACTGATGACTAACTACAGAGTTGACCGACAGAACAGAGAGTTCAGAAAATGACAAAATATCTAGCTAGAAGAGTGTAATGATGGACTTAACTGGTTGTTTTATTTGTTTTATTCGCCCAAAGTTAAGTAATTGATTTAAAGAAGATTTGTATAGTTGGCAAGAATATAACTATGAGATAAATCAGGAGTTAAAGCTGTAAATCAGATTGGCTGGATTATTTTTCACGCCAAGAATCAAGAATCAAGAATTAAGGAACATCATGTCTATATAAGAGACAAGCATAATTAATTTCTAAAAATAAAAAACAAGAAATCACATACACCAAAGGGGAGTGAATAGAAAGAGGATGCTGAAGAGAAACTGGTGAAGGATAACTTCATACAGTCCTGATCAATCAAGCTGAAGAAGAGATAAATAATTCTGCAGCCATCGATGAACAGTGAAGCACAATATCACAAAGCAGAAAGTGTGGAGCACAAAGAATTGAATTGATACATTGATCAGAGAGGTATTATACTTAAATAGATCTAAAAATCTACAATTCAAGATGTATCAGAAGCAGGTCATAATGTTTTAGTTTAACCATTGAAGCATCAAGTCTCTTAACAAAGAAGGACTTAACCGTCTTCTATAATTGAGATATATCGTAACAGATTGCCAAATAGGTTGATTCATGAAAGTAGCATTGAAATTGCATAAAGCTTATTGATGGCCTAATAAGAAGTTTGATTCAAGGATGGTAGCAAGATTTTCCTAAAGCCTATTGACAGTCTAAGAAGGAGGCTGATTCAAGGATGGTAGCAATATAGATGCCTAATAATAAGTGACAACCTCTATGTACAAAATCCTCTAACAAGGTCACACCTAACAGTGTGTTTGTAACCTTTAATAGGGTTGAATCCTAACAGGGCTCACTTCCAAAGAGTGAAAATTTGGGGTACCGGTCCCAGTGGTCTTTCCCTTAATAGGGTTTCCATGTTAAAATCCATGTGTTATGTGTGTGGTTTATTACTTTATTGTTTTACATTTCACATATTCATTTTTAGATTGATTGGTATACTCTGCATATTTACTGTGTATCAGTAAATAGTTTTACTGCTTATCAGTTATCAAGGACAATAAGGATAGACAAGGTAAACCAACAGACAGTCAAATATTATAAGTATTTCATGGCATGCATCTTGTAGGGACTTAATAATCTAAGGTTTATTGATTGGTGGTTAAAGATTAAAGGATAAATGTTTGAGGCCACTGATTCACCCCCCCTCTTAGTTATTACTAACAATTGGTATCAGAGCTTGTGTGCTTAGAAGGAAGGTTTCAATACCTAAGTAAAGATCGCAAGATGAATAGACGAGATGTGCCCAAGTTGAACAAAAAAAACTTTGCTTCATGGAAAAGCAGGATAAGATTCCACTTATCAGGTATTGGTAATGATGTTACTCAATACTTAGATACTAAATATGTGTTGCCTATAGGACCATTGATAGTAGATCAATTGAGAGAGAAGCATGAGCATAACTACATGGTTATAGAGCTTTCTTCCTCACTCTCGGATGCTGAATTTGAAGATGTCAAGGATTGCAAAACTGCAAAGAAAATGTGGGACAAACTGAAGCTTGTACATGGAGGTGATACAAATGTTCTGAGAGCCAAGGCAAAAATCCTTAGAGGAAATTTTGATGATCTCAGAATGAAAGAAGGAGAAAACATCACATAGTACAACACAGGAATAAAAGAAGTAGTCAATGCTATACGAGGTGTTGGAGGTACACTTGAAGAGGAGGCAGTGGTAAGTAAAAT
>MU228495.1:4047617-4060834 GCA_018584345.1 Thuja plicata | reverse complement strand
AAAAGCAAGGCTTATAAATGTCTTAACAAGTCATCTAACAAGATCATTGAAAGTGCAAATGTGAAAATAGATGAATTTACAGAAAAGAATGATAAGAAAAGCAGAAGAGAACCAGAGGACTGAACTGCCTCACAATAGGTGCTTTGTAATCATGCCCAAAGCATATCATAGGAATAGTTTATTTAATCTAAGAATTACTTCTCCCACCATGAGGTGCATTTAGTTTTTCAACCCAGGGATGTATACTTCAAATGGTTCGACACAATATGTGTACCAAGTCCCTTAAAGAGCCATTCTACCTATGCTGCAGGAAGGTAAAATGCATGAAAGGAATCTATACTAAAGCTATAGGAAAGGAAACACACTTAATCCTTACTGAAATGAATGCTAAAAACTGTAAACTCTACATAATCTTATTCTTTCAACCTAGAGCATTCACTATAACTATCCTTGCAGGTGTTGCAGGAACATTCACAAAGTACAATGCTGCAGGAATAAAATGTAATGATCTTCAATCTAAAATGCTGGGAATGTTGAAATTAAATCTACTCTACTCTATTCTAATCCACCTCCCAAGTGGGCCCCCTTGGTCAGATTTTGCTAATCTACTAACACAAAAGATAAACCAAAAGTCACTTCATTATATTTTTAAAACTAATTATATAAGAATGATACATAAAACTGGAAATGAACTTGCTATGCAAGATGCAACAAAATAATGTATTCCAAAAACTTCCAAAATTCCAAACTAACAGTAAAATCCCTATAAATAGAGGATTGACACTTTATTCTAAAATAGAAAAGAAAAGATCTGACTAAAATCACACCAGAGAAGAAAAGGGAAATGTAACAGCCCACGACATATGCAATGAAGTCTGGGTGACCAAGTCAACATGATGATGAGCGCAGAGGGAATATAGCAGTGCTACATTCCTGCATTTTTGGAACAGTGGCTCTTCATTTGTAGTAGCCGTGTCTTCTGGTGCCATGATGATTACTCGTCATAGCTGGACTTCAACTTCCTCTTTTAAATGTTGTCAACCACTCTCAAGCTGCTCCTACTTCGTGGCATGTTAGTTATCATGTATAAATATTCATACAAGTAAAATTAATCAAATTGATCCAAATATTAGAACAAACATTTTGATTGCTATATGAAATACTACAATATATATAATTTTGTTAAAAAATGACATAACTATCTACCCATGGGTTTGATGGCTCTAACTGTACTTTGACATAAGCTCAACTGATTATAAGTCCACAAATGTTTTTGTAATACTTAAAAATAGAGTATTAAGATAAATATAATAGAGACGGTAAATGGTCTCATTGTCTGCCCCCTGGTAAGTTGAATGCTTATCCTAAAGAATTACATCTTATGGTAGTTACTTGATACTAACCAACCTATGTCCTTTCTCACCTTTGGCTCTTGAAAGTGTAATAGAATCCCCTTGCCTTCTCCTAGAAATCCACTCTGTGATGCTCATGCAGCCGGTCAAGCCTTTCAGCATTGATGTCATACAGGGGCCAAAGGAGCATGGTTGGCTGCATGGTGAGTGGACACCAGAGTTCTTGTCTAATTTTTCTTCCTAGCTATACATATTTTGGTTCTCTATGAATAGCTTCTTGGAGCTTGATAGGGATTTGTGGCTCTGACTTCTTAAATGTTTTGGGTAATCTACTCCACCTGCTTTTGCACCAACTAGGGCTCTCTAAAAGATGAAGTAAGACATGCCGTCATACTCAGCATAGACCTTTGTTTTGATCCCAAAATTTTTCTCCCTTGTTTCCTCTTTGATTTTTCCATAGGTCAGATTGAGCCAATCTCTAAGGAGTACATCTGGTTTGCTGCTCTCTGCTCTCAATGACAATGGTTCTATTTTCTCATGTTCCCTGTAATTTTCTAGCTGTCTGTCATAATTGGCCTCATTATGCATCCAGGACATTAATGCACTCATGTGTACATCCCCTATGTAAAGTAGAGGGTTCCACTCAGTCTCTACTGGAATAATGAAGTTATGTATATACAGTTCACAAAGTAAATTCTGCTTCCATGAGGGAAGGGTCTGGTATAGGCCATAAAATTCTTGAGCTTTTTTAAACTCAGAGTCTATGTCTCTAATGGTCATCATTAATTGGAACAAGAGGAACTATTCTTTCAAATAGATGGCATAAACCCTAGGTGGTGGCCTACAAGTAATTATTTGATTAGCCAAATTAAGGGCATGATCCATCTTTTGTTTTTGTTTTGCCAATTGCTCTTTTAAATCTGCAATCTCCTCCCCTTGCTCTATTATTACCTTCTTCATTTTATTTTTCTCCTCTCCCCATAAGTTTGTTGTAAAAACATACTTATTATGTAATCCAAAGAGAAGCGTCTGCAAGGTGATTGGGCCTCAATCTTCTGCCTGGTTATTTTCCCTCCTCTGTTCCTTCCATGACTGTTCTAAGAAACTTATTAACCAAGTTCTTTTTACAGGGAACTAGGGTAGTCTCTGAGCAGGCTGACTGATGTGTTATTGAGGCATCCTCCTCATTGCTATCTGAGATGTCCTGATGACTTTCTTGGGGGTTATTTTGGTATCCATCAGGTTCAAATTCACATCTCTTTTGGATTTTGAGAAATGTCTGGAATTTCAAACTGATTTGGGGAATCATCCAAAATAATTTGTACATGAGGCTCTTCATTAGATTGCTTAGGGGAAACCAATTGGCTTTCTCAGGATACTCTAGGGAGATTTCCTCTCATTCTAGGTCTTCTTCACACAAGGGGTTTCTTCAATTTTCACAACCTTTTTCTTAATAATCTTCTTCGGTTTCTCTACTACAGGAGTAAATGGTGTAGGAACTGACTTCCTTTTCTTCCCCTTTGAGGCTGTAGGGTTTTTTGGCTTGGTTGCAGGAACAAATGTTTCTCCCTCTAATTTCCATTTTCCTTTTGTTTCGGTAGAAGTAGGTACATTGCTCACATGAGCAGGTAAAGGCATACTTTCTTGCATATTTTTAGTTTCTACCCCATGGGTGTCTTGCTCAACAGTTGGGCCAATGGGTATTGCATCATCATGGCTAGATTACACACTAGGGTTGACCTGAGGTTGCAGGGTTCTATGCTAGAAAAATTTTGACCATGCCAAAGGAGACAAGTCCCTAAGAGATTTTTCTATTAGCAATTTAATTAGGGCATGGTAGGTGATAGAATTGATATTTCCTTTTTGGGTTTCCTCAGCACTGATGCATAGCATATTGTACAATAAATTGGGAACATTCATTGGAAGATCATGCCTTATGTAACTAAGTAATTTAAAGTGATGTGCATGAAAATTAGAAAATATTCCTTCACAGGTAAAATACCTGATAATATGCATAGCCAATTCATTATATGGTGAAGGGATAGACATTATTTTGCACCCTTGCTTGGTAATCTCCAGAGGAGGGTCACTCGGTAGGGTAAACTGGGCCCTAGCTGATCTAACATTGTGCACATTGGGGTAGTGCTCCCCAACCATTGGTAAACTGGTTACTTATGCTATCCATTCTTCTATGGCGACCACTGTTAATCCCCATATAGTTGCTTGCCCTTCCTCAAATGTATTTGCAAACACAGCTATTGTGTCTTCATCAAACTCTGTTAACTTCAAGAAATATCGTAACCAACCACATGCATTAAACCTCCTTACTACTTCAACATATGAAATTAAAACACCATGTACTATCGGCTCATGTCTTTGCAACTTACCCCCCATCTGTGCTTGCCATTTTTTCAATTTGTCTACTCTATAGTCGATAAATGCCTTATTCCTTCTTGAGTTTCAGACTAATCATTTTAAAACTATTGACTTTCTTCTGAATTCCTTTGTTATTCTTAACATGAACAATGGTGATGTATTTTAACAAGAGAAATTATATCTCTTACTGTGGGTTTTGACATAATTTAATTATAGGTCACATCAAGTCTGACAATTAGGGATAATTTGGGAATAAAGGCATGACAATTGTGTGATATAGCAACAGGATTTTAATGAGACAAAGGCAAAGTATAGATTTGAGGTGACATTAAATCTTTTAGGAGTAAATAGAAATGACACTTTAGGAATTAATACACTTCCCTTCCCCCTACAAAACATTGACAAGTGTCCTCACTTGAAATACTTGGCATGAGGTATGGAACTGACTTAATGTCGTAATGATACATTTATTGCAGTACTAGATATAATCATCGAAATCTATGCGCTAAAAATGGAAAAAATTTAAAAAGCTTATACCTTTCATTTGATCATTGCACGTGCCAAGATAAGGTGGCAAGAGTTGAATGATGGTGGTGGCGGCTTGTGTCAGCGCACTTGGCTCTTATTTGAAGCAAAGAAATGGAACGTGGGTGGGTGGAAGATAAAGAAATGAGATGAGTTGGAAAGAAGAATTAGAAAGTGAATGGAGAAATGGATTTTATGTGAACATGAAGTTTTTATTATGGACATTCTCAAAGGAATTTTATTGAAGAGTTGTAGGAAGAAGGTTTTCACCCTCTGCTGCAGGAAGTGTTACCTGTTGCTCTTTTGAAACTTGTTGTTGAAATTGCTGCAGGAAATCTTCTTTTGTTTGAGGCTGGTGATACAAATTTAGCTGATGTCCATTGACTAATAGCTTGAATTGTACTAGGTCAATTGTGATCAATTGGATGGCTCCATTGGTGAAGACATGGTTTATTTCATATGGCCCCAGCCATCTTATTTGCAGCTTGCCCGATATTTCTTTGAATCTGGAATCATACAGTAATTCCCAATCGCCAAATTGAAACTGCTTTCTCTTAATATGTGAGTTGTGCCACTTTTTCCTTTGCTTCTGGACTATTTCAGTGCACTCTAGGGAAGATTTTCACATTTCATCCAAGGAATTGAGATGCAGTAATCACTCTTTTTGTGCTGTAGGAAGATCAATATTTAACTCCAGTGTTGTCCGCAAAGCTTTGTGTTCAAATTCAATGGGTATCATTGCTACTTTTCCATATAAAAACTCAAATTGAGTGAACCCTATGGTGGTTTTCTAGGTTTTTCTATACACCCAAAAATCTTTTGATAGTCTGTTGCTCCAATCCCAGTGGTGCAAATGAACTATTTTTGTTAAGATGGCTTCAATTTCCCGATTTGTAACTTAGGCCTATCCATTGGCCTGGGGATGATAGGGGCTTGACTTCTGATGTCTGACATTATATTCCTTGATAAGATCTCTTATCAGATTGGAAGTGAATTGAGTGCCTTGATCAGTAACAAGTTCCCTTAGTACTCCATATCTGGTGAAAATTTCATCATACAAAAATTTTGCAACCTTATGATCCCAGGCATGCTTCATTGCTTTTACTTTGACCCATTTAATTAGATAATCAGTGCACACCAGGATGTAAGAATTCCCATTTGATGGAGGGTCTATTGGGCCAATGAAGTCCATGCCCTATTTTTCAAATGGTGTTACCACCACCTATGGATTGAGGGGAATTTCATCTGATCTTGTTGGTCGGCCCATTCTCTGACATTTATCATATCTTCTTGTGTAACTGACTGCATCCTTATGAAGTGTAGGCCAGTAGTATCCAGCTGTTAAAATCTTCAGGGCTATCCTTTTTGCTGCAAATTGTTCCCCACATGGATCATTATGACATGCATGGAGAATGTCATATGTCTCATCTTCTCACACACATCTTTGCATTACTTGGTCACGTCCAGTGTAAAATAGTATGTTATTAATCCAAGAGAAGTGCAAGCATTTCTCTACAAGCAGTCTCCTATCCTTATAAGAGAAATGTGTTGGCATTTTTTTAGCTGCAAGGTAATTAGCTATATCACCATACCACGAACTTTGAGCAAAAACATGAAATAAATGCTCATCCAGAAATGCATCATCTATCAGAGTAGTATCTTCTTTAGCATGGTGGATTATATATAGATAATCAGCTACCACATTTACCTTCCCAGGCTTGTCAATGATGGTAGTGTCAAATTCGTGCAAAAGAAGAAGCCATCTTGCTAACCTACCTATGATGGCAGGTTTGTTCATGAGATATTTAATTGCTGCATGGTCAGTATGAACAAAGATGGGATAACCAGTTATATAATGGCAGAATTTTTTCAGAGCATAAATTACTGCTAGTAATTCTTTCTTAGTCACTATATAGTTTAACTCTGGTCCATGGAGGCTCTTGCTAATGTAGTAAATTTCATTCTCTAGGTTACTAGACTTTTGTACTAGGACAACACTTGTTGCATAGTATGAAGTATCTGTTGGAGATTTGTTTCTGTGCATTTGATTGATTATATGTTTGTCATTGATGACAACATATAATATACAGTAGTGATTCTGTATGTACTTATCAGAATGATGATATCAAGCCTTGCATGGATATATTCAGGTTGTAGACATGTTTAGTATGTTATATTCATACACGCGGATCCAGATATGATGTTTCAGTCAAGTTGTGTAATTTTGTTATTGGCAGTTATAGTTCTGGAAGAGTATCTGTTTAGAGTCGACGTATTTAATGTGTTTCTTGAGTTGCACCTATCTTCAGGATATGCATGTGTATATTCATGATTATATATGAGTTAACTATGTTTGGTTAAATGCACCTATCATGTAACATCGGCATCGTTCTATTTGAGATGATTTGGTGAAGTCGACTTAGTGAAGCGTCACATCTATTCAGTTTGTGTTGCACAGACTTAATATTGTTTGCATGCTTAGTTAAGCTGACAAAGATGTTGTTGAGGTGTTTCCAAGAGCTTACATGAACCTCTACTTTAAAGAAGATACTTATAGTAGTTCATTTGTAAATGCAAAGTGTGAATGATAAGAAAAGAGACAGAAAAAGTATAGAGCAGAATATCAGAGTTGTTTCATTCATCAAGGATCTATGTGAATAAGTAGTTGAAGATTATATTACATTGGAACTGATCAAGACAACAGGTCTACTATATAGTTCATCATCAGATATAGTGTATATCTACTCTACAGAAAGTTGTAGCCTTCACCATTGAAGCAGTGTGCTTTTGGATAGAGAGTCCTCACCCCTAACAGGGTTATTTGTAAAAGACTCTTAACAGGGTCAGACCCTTAATAAGGTCACTATACTTATTACACTGTAAAGTAAAACTCCTAACAGGGTTGAAATATATTCTAACATGGATTACTATAAACAAGTATAGTTCATTGTGGGTACTAATTCCCACCGGGGTTTTTACCATTTGGTTTCCCAGTAACCAAATTCAAGTGTTGTCTATTGTGTTATCTAAATGTGTATTTACTTTATTGTATTTTGAAGTTAATAAGAGAAAAGAACTAAATTGGTTGATAACTGATTCACCCCTCCTCTCAGTTATCCTTTGGAACTATTCTAACAGCATCTGTATGAATGTGAAATGGAAAATATTGGTCAGGGCCCCTAAGTATTGGTGCAGTTGTCAACAGTGAATTCAGCTATAGGAAGGATTCATCACAATCCTTTGTCCAAACAAATTTGGCCTCTTTGGTAAGAAAAGTATATAGAGGGCTAGATATTTGACTAAAATTTTGGATAAACCTCCTATAGTAGCTAGCATGTCTTAGGAAAGACCTAACATACTTTCACTTTGTAGGGATAGGTAGTGTGAGAATTACCTCTATTTTTGTAGGGTCTACCTAGATTCTAGTTTCGGAGATAAAATGTCCTAGAACTATGCCTTCCTACATCATCATGAAGAATTTCTCACTATTGAGAGATAAGTTGTGTTCCTGACATCTGATTAGTACTCTTTTCAAGTTCTTCAGGGCTTCCTCAAAGGTGACACCAAATGTAGTGAAGTTGTCCATGTATATTTCCATATAATCATGTGATATGTCAGCAAAAATGCTGATTACAGCTCTCTGGAAAGTAGCTGGTGCATTGAATAAGCCAAATGGTAATACATAATAAGTATATGTGCCCTAGGCGCATGTGAATGTGGTCTTACCTGATCTTCTGGAGCAATGTTGATCTGATTGTAAGCGCTGTATCCATCCAAAAAGGATAAGTACTTCTTACCAGCCAGTGTGTCTAGGGCTTGATCAATAAATGGTAAAGGAAAATGATCCTTCTTGGTAGTGTTATTTAATTCCTTGTAATCCAAACATATTCACCATTTTCCTCCCTTCTTAGGTACAATGAACAAAGGTGATACCCACTTGCTATCATAGATTGGATAGATGAAATCAACATCTAGTAACTTTTGCAATTCAATTTTTACTATTTCTCGCAAGGCTGGGTTTATCCTTCTTTGACATTGAAAAAGTGGTAGGCTTTCATCATTAATGTAGATCCTATGGGTCCAGAGTTTGGGTTTAGACCTAGCATATCTCAGTAATCCCAAGCAAAGGCTTTCTCATGCTTACGCGGGAGGTTGGTTAACAATGCCAATTATGGTGGTGGCAACTTATTGTTTACATGGAGATGGTGACCAGGGGAAATTTCCATAGTGGTTGTTATCTCTACCATTGACATTTTAGGTACTGGGATTGTAGCTACTTCACATGGCAGTAATTGAGTAATTATCTTAGGACTTGCTGGAAAGATGCAATCCTCATAGGCACATAGCTGCAAAATAGAACTTTCAGAAACATCCTTTTCTACTATACATTCATTGGTAAGAATACTCTATATTAAATCATCTTCCTCTTGAATTTTTAGAAAAGATTGCTCGTGAAACGTCATGAGTTGGGCAACAGAGTTGAGCTCTTCTTCCTCATCCCCTAAATCTAGCCAAATAGGATCTCCCAAGTCTGGCTGGGGTTGGGCAGGAGGATACAGTGCTAGCTTCTTTATTGCCTAACCATTTGAAATCATCATACTTCTTGATCTGCAATAATTTTGGCACAGTGGTGGCTAACCAAGGTCTCCCTAGGATGAATGGATAGCCAAAAAAGTTTGGTTTAGGTGATAAGATGAGAAAATTAGTAGGGTATTCCCATGAGTCCAAAGTGACTATTATATCCTCTATAAGACCATATGGAGTGACAGTTGAACTATCAGCAAGTTTTAACATTGTTGGAGTTGTTCTCAATCCCTCTATACTTAGTCTATGCATTGTATCTTTGGTCATTACATTTATGGGTGCTCCCAAATCCACTAAAGAATTTTTTATAGAGTGTCCATTTATTATCAAATCAACTACAGGGCTTCCAGGGTCTGAATACCTGGTTATAAATACCTTGCCGAACATGATATCCGCAAGTTGCCCTATGACATGAACTATTTGAGGGTCTTTCTTCTTCCTTCCAAGATTTTTAAGGCATGCTTCCTTAATAGCTTTTCCATAGATAGGAACATCTTTAATATCTTGGAACAGAGGGATTTGGATGTGCATGTTTTCAGTTGCTCAAGAATATCAAATGGCATTTCTTCTTGGGATATAGGTTGTTCTATGGTGAGCCTATGTGGAAAAGGAGGATCAACTGAGGTTTTAACATCAGTTTTTCTGGATTTATGAGTTGATTGGGTGGTATTTCTGAGTGTAGCCTCTAGAAGAGGTGCTGATGCTGCAGGTTTGTCTACAACTTATGTGATAATAGGATGTTCAGGTGCAGGAAGAGTGGTACCAGACCTCAAATGGATATCAGATATCTCTAGTGCGTAGGAAGGGTACTGTTGAGTATCTGTGGCATACATTGGCTGCTGTTGTTTCTTATTATTGGGATTAGGATGCGAATAAGCAAGTAATTTGGTTGGCTTTGGATTAGGACTAGTGGTTACAAGAGGTGGAATTATTGGAGGAGGAGGCACTAGAGGTGGTAACTCTGGAAAAGTAGGATTTTGGTAAGGCCACTGTGGAGGCCCCCTCCATTGGTTATTTTGCTGCCAATTTCCTTGTGGTGGTTTCCATTGATCCTGAGGCTGAGGCCACTGGTTATTATGCTATTTAGGCCACTAGTTATTTTTCTAGTTAGGCCACTAGTTATTTTGCTGGTTAGGCCACTGGTTATTTTGTTGGTTAGGCCACTAGTTATTTTAGGCAGGCTGAGAGTACTGAGAAGGATTCTGATAACTTTGGTTTTTCCATTGATTATTGTAAGGATTTGAAAATTGTAATGGGTCCTGAGGCATACATTGTCTTGAAGCCCATGGTCGACATTGAGCAACAAAGAACACTTTCTCATCATCTCCTTCTATCTTCATGTACTCGGTAGGCAAATGTTGATTCTCTAGGTTCACCACCAGCTTGTATCCACAGTCTTTCTTTTATTTACGACAATGAGGACAGTACTCAGCTAAATTTAATTCAACATCTACATGCTTCTTCTTGGCAATCATGGTGTTGAGATGTGTTGAAACATCATTAATGATGTCTTGCTTGAAATCTACAAGAAAGTTAGATATCTCCATCTTGGAAACGCCTGAACTAATCCCTTTAGTGACTATAGACTGATATCCTCTGCCTTTCTTCATAGTTGATACGGAGTAGTTGAGACAGATTTTCTTGAGGTCATCCAAGGAAGATTGGGATATGTCCCCACCAGCCATGAGCTCCAGTGCTTCCAGACAGCTATCGTTTACTCCTCTTAAGAAGACTAGTTTCTATGAATCTTCAGCCAGCACGTATTGGGGATTCTTCTACATTGTGTATAAGAAATGTGAAACATAATCCTCTAAGGTTTCATCCCCCTTTTGCGACATTCTAAAAATGTCATCTCCCCCTGGGTCACTCCCCTTGCAATAATCTTTGTATTTTTGCAGAAACAAAGTCTACATCTCATCCCAGGTGCCTGCTACATTTTCTCCTAAGCCCATGAACCATCTTAAGGCTGACTCTTTCAGTGTTGCTAGAAATAGTTTGAGTTTGTGGGCATCAGTGTTATAGTCAAATCTATGACATAGGATGTCAAAATCAAATAAAAAGGTGTCAGGATCTTTGATTATCAGTCCATAAAACTTTAGAAGTGTGGAAGTGGGTATATTTTTGAGATTAGCATTGTTTATAAGGCTCGGAAGAGGAAATGAGAAAGTAGGTTGTGCCATTACTGGAGGTATTGGGAAGTAGAGTTGCTACTGGAAAGGAATATTAGCTATGAGATTGTTAACAACAGGTGCATTTGGGTCAGAATTATCGAGAAAGCTGGCCAAGATTTTAGCAAAAGGCCAAAGACCACTTATATCAAAAGGCTCTGCTCCAGAGGAAGATGCTACAGGAAACTTGGGACTTGCATCAACAAAAGGTAACTCAACTTCTTCAACTACTTGGTTCAGATTTGTAGACTCTCCTGGAAGAAATCTGCCATATTCATCTCTTCTTCTTCCCCTTTGATGCATGCAAATGAATTCTTCACACTTGTGAAGCAAATTTAAGACTGCAAACCACTATCTACAAGCTAGCTAGAAATGAAAAAGATGAGTTAGAAAGTTTCTCAGCTTGACACCATCCCCAGCAATGGTGCCAAAAATCAACCCCCTCACAATAGGTGCTTAGTAATCGTGCCCAAAGCCTCTCTTAGGAATAGTTTATAAAATATAAGGATTACTTCTTCCACCATGAGGTGAATTTAGTTTGTCAACCCAGGGACGTATACTTGAAATGGTATGACACGGTATGTGCACCAAGTCCCTTAAAGAGTCATTCTACCTATGCTGCAGGAAGGTAAAATGCATGAAAGGAATCTATACTAAAACTGCAGGAAACGAAACACACTTACTCCTTACTTAAATGAATTCTAAAAATTATAAACTCTACTTAAGCTTATTCTTTCAACCTAGAGCATTCACTATAACTATCCTTGTAGGTACTGCAGGAACATTCACAAAGTACAATGTTGCAGGAAGAAACTGTAATCTTCTATCTAAAATGCTAGGAATGCTAAAAGTAAATCTACTCTACTCTATTCTAATCCACCTCCCAAGTGGACCCCCTTGGTCAGCTTCTGCTAATCTACTAACACTGAAGATAAACCAAAAGTCACTTCATTATATTTCAAGAATTGATTACATAAAACTAGAAATGAACTTGTTATGAAAGATGAAACAAAACAATGTATTCCAAAAACTTTTGAACTTCCAAACTAACAGTCAAATCCCTATAAATAAAGGATTGACACTTTATTCTAAAATAGAAAAGAAAATATCTGACTCAAACCACGCTAGAGAAGAAAAGGGAAATGTAACATCCCATGACATATGCAATGAAGTCTGGGCGACCAAGTCAACATGATGATGAGCGCAGAGGGAATATAGCAGCGCTACATTCCTATATTTTAGAAATAGTGGCTCCTCATTTGTAGTAGCCATGTCTTCTGGTGCCATGATGGTTACTCATCACAGCTAGACTTCAACGTCCTCTTTTAAATATTGTCAACCACTCTCAAGTTGCTCCTACTTCCTGGAAGGTTGGTTATCATGCATAAATATTCATACAAGTAAACTTAATCAAATTGTTCCAAATATTAGAACACACATTTTGATTGCTATATGAAATACTACAATATATACAATTTTGGCAAAACATGACATAACTATATACCCATGGGTTTGACTATTCTAACTATACTTTGACACAAGTTCAACTGATTATAAGTCCACAAATGTTTTGGTAATACTTAAAAATAGAGTATTAAGATCAATATAATTAGAGACAATAAATGGACTCATCAAGGACTACAACAGGTTTGTTTATATTAAACATGACACTCTACTCGAGCAACAATGTATCGCTCCCTAGCAACAGAACATTACATCCAAGCATCAGGCTACAATTACCAAACATCAGGAAAATCCTCAAGATGATGTTTTGAGCGATGGAGATCAAAACAAAGGTCAAGAAGATGATCAGAATGATGAACACAAAGCTGAACCAAAACTTTCCAAGTATGTCAGAAGACATCATCCATAGAATCAAATCACAAGAGACAAGAAGGCTCGAATGAGAACAAGAAGTAAGTTAATGAACACTAGATGTTTACTTTATGATTTTGAACCTAAATCTATTAATACTGCACTTGAGAATGAAGAATGGGTCAGTGCTATGAATGAATAAACAGAACAAATTGAGAAGAATAGTACATGGACACTAGTACCAAGACCAAATGACAAAAATGTCATCAATACCAAATGGATATTCAAAAACAAGCTGAATGAGAATGGAGAAGTCACAAGAAACAAAGCAAGGTTAGTATGCAAGGGATATGCACAAGAAGAAGGTATTGATTATGGAGAAACCTTTGCACCCATT
>MU228495.1:4023004-4038268 GCA_018584345.1 Thuja plicata | reverse complement strand
GATAGAATGCAGAAAGAATAACCAATTATACTCAAAAAAACATTCATGCAAAGAGGATAATGGATCCTATAAGACTGGAATAGAATACCTCTTGCCCCCCAGTTTAAGAGACAAGAGGAAAAACATAGTCTAATTTGTAGAAGAATAAGGGGAATGCCCTATGTCAAAATTATGAAGAAATTGTAATACCGCTCGGGAATAAGATATAATTCCATGAGAAACTCTATCTCTAACATATAATTTGAAATGCACACAATCCGCAAGTAAATATTTATTACAATTTTGGAAAGGACATTTGTACTTATGTAAAGAATTTTTTAGAATAGGTTTAAAGTTTTCTTTCTTGGAATTCATTAACTGGACATATACTTTCTTAGCCACATCTTGAGGAGTATCAGGATGATCTAAGGTAGGTGTTGGAAGAAGAATATCAAGAAGATGACGATAGTTGATATCAGCCACATGAAATTGAGAAGATGAATAACCTATACCATGCCTATCATGTTTAGGAGATACATTGATCGAGTTTTTAATGCCATGTTCATTAACACCAAGCCCTAAACCCATATAACCTTGTTTATCTACCATAGTGTATCCAGTAGTATACCTATCTTGCATAGCATCTATGGGAGATGATTGATTATGATGCATATGAGAGAATGTTGTGTAAGATGGAACAGTGGTTTTAGGAGAATTTTCTTTGTATTTCCCTTTATTATCATCATGGATAGGATAATAAGGAGAAGGTAAATCTAGAAATTCTTGCACATCCTCATCTTGAACCATAGTTTGAGCCTTAACAAAAGTATGAGAAGAACTAGGGATGGAAGATAGAAGAATCAGAGTGGGATTATTAGAAATTATTGGAATAGGAAGGTTAAGATTAGGATGAGGAAGATTAGGAAGATTAGGTAATGGAGTATCATCTACCAAATTATTCACATAACCTAAAAGATCAATAAGTCCATTACACAAATCCTTAATTAAAGTTTTGAAAGTAGGGAGACTAGTATTGGTCAATCTTAAGATAGCATAAGCAAGTGAAACGTGAAGATTAACAAACATGATAAAATGGATGACACTCTCATAGACATCATAGGTACTATAAAGAGATGCTAAAAGAAGCATAATGAGAAAAATGATATATAACAATAATTAAAGAAATAGGAGAAATGTACTAACCTTGAAATATTGCAGATCAAAGAGTGCTATTTTCTGAGGTCTATAGACTGCTTGTGGAAAAATTGACAGTTGATCCGGCACCGGAACGCAGAGACGAACCAAACCCAGAAATATTTTTCCATTCTGATGTCATCTTATGAAAAAGGTCAACCTTGACCCAGAAATGTCAACCCTGACCCAATAATGTTGACCCTAACCTGCATAGGTCTAACAGAGAATCTGTTCGCGCCGTTTGAAAGAAAGCCGAAAAGGGTATCTAGATCTAGTCTAAAATCTATTGTTCTGAACCTGTACCTACAAGAAAAAGAGGAATTTTTGTTGTGGGGGAGGGGTTTGCCTTAGTCAAACCCTAATTTAGAAATTAACCTTGAAATCAATAAAGTACAGAATGCTAGCATGTAGTAGAATTGAATCTAACAATGAAGCTATGATATTCGATAGATATGTAATTGAAATTCAAATGTATGCAAGTATGTAAGTATGAAAGCAATGGAATTTAGAAACCATAAACCTCCATGATTTTATGCTTGAAATCCACTTTGAAGAGATGATAAAAGAGTCTTGAGGATGCACAAAAGATCTTGAAGGAAGATCACACCACCATGATGGCTAGATCTAGGGTTTGAATGATTAATCTTGAATGTTTGCACCTAATCCCTTAAAAGGCTTGAAAGCTTGAATCCTTGATCTTCAATGGAGAAATTGAATTCTTGAGAGGAAGAATTGAACACCTTGAAAGGTTGGAAATATTTAGAACAATGGATGCTTGAACTTTTTGCTTCTTGACAAAATCTTGATTATAGTTTTTTTTTGCACTTAGAAGGCTTAGAGAAAAATGAGAGGAATAGCTTCCTTTTATATGAAAATAGGGCACAATATTCTAAGGAGGCTGACATAGGATAATTAAATTCCAATTAGACCCATTCCCCTAGAAAAGGACCTATATTAAATATAATTTGGGAATCAACGCTTTGGAACCCGAAACAGCCGACCCGGAAGCAGGAAAACTGAATTTTGGATGACCCCCGACAGCTGACAAGTTCCCAATTTTGAAAGGGGGACCATGGTCAGGGTCGAGGTGAACCCTAACCTAGGTCAGGGTCTAGGTCGACCCTAACCTAGGTCAATGTCGAGGTTAACCTTGACCCAAGGGGATAGAATCCCTAAAAAATATGTCAGGTGGGGTAGGAGGTGCCCGAAGATGCCCAATCAGGGTCCTGAATAGGCATAGAAGTAGGAGATGATGAAAAAATATGAGGATGATATGATAGAGGTCAAAAAATTCCCCTAAGGAGGGCTAAATGTTCTTAACATGGAAGTGCTTCAATTTTAAGACGATACAAGTATGATAATGTAGTATGTTGCCATCAATTCCAAAGGGAGAGATTGATGACATGTAACTGATTGAATGTTTGAAGATGTTAAGTTGATCACCGAAATGCAGAAAGATAATGTAAGACATTAAATCAATTAATGGATTATATTTTCATTGATGTGAACTTGATATAATCTAATTGGTTATAATCAAAGTGTCAAAATGTTCACAGAATCAGAGAGATAAAGATTATGCTTTCAATAATGCATAAAAGACAACCATTCACTATGTGACTTCAAACATTGACAGATAGTGGAACCCGATGGACATAGATCACCAAAATTCAGGTCACACTAATGCCCGAGCAAGAATACTAACGAGCATTATCGACGAGTAGAATCACAAGCATACCTAATGGCCAAAATCATAGTGTAACCCAACGGAGAAGCCCGAGGAGAAATGGAGTGTTGACCGAAGCCATCAAAGAGTTAAAACACTGAAGTTAACTTGAGTTCAGAAATGACAAAATATCTAGCTGGCAGAGCTAAATATAGACTTAACTGGTAGTTATCATTGTTTTCATCGACAAGATAAAGCTAGAGATGAGTAAAGGATTTAAAGCTGTTTTGTCCAGTTGGAAAGAAGGTCTTTGCAAGATAAAATAGGAGTTTTCCTTTAAATTAGATTGGCTAAGATTGCGGATCACGCAAAGATTAGGAAAATCAAGAACCTAGAAATGGTGATATCATGTCTATAAAGAGACAACTTAATTCATTATGAATTAAGGGGAGTGAATGAAAAAGAGGATGCTGGAGAGAAACTAATGAAGAACAAATTCATACAACCCTGATCAATCAAGCTGAGGAAAGAGCTAAAGATTTTTTCTGACAC
This sequence comes from Thuja plicata, assembly GCA_018584345.1. Taxonomy (NCBI): domain Eukaryota; kingdom Viridiplantae; phylum Streptophyta; class Pinopsida; order Cupressales; family Cupressaceae; genus Thuja; species Thuja plicata. The sequence goes on along the minus strand of MU228495.1, from coordinate 4,034,880 downwards.
CGAGAAAAAGAGCATAGCATCACCGAGCAAAACAAAAGTGGAGCAAAGGTATTGAAAAGATATATTGATCAGATTGGTTTTATGAGCTTACAATAGATCTAAAAATCTGCAAGTATAAGTTGTATATGTGAACAGATCATACTGTTTCATTTTAACCATTGATTCAGAAAGTCTCTTAACCAAGAAGGATTTAAAGATCCTTTCTATATTGAGATACATCCCAAGGAGTATTAAAAAGTTTGATCATGAAGATAGCATGAGATGTCAGATACCATTTGACAAACCAAAAGAGTTTGGACAAGGAAGGTAGAATAGAAATTCCCGATATCAAGTGACAAAATAATCTTTTAAATCCTCTAACAAGGTCACACCTAATAGTGTGTTTATAACCTTTAATAGAGTTGGCTCTTCACCGAGCTCACTTCAGAAGAGTAAAATTTTTGGGTTACTGGTCCCAATTGGTTTTTCCCTTAACAGGGTTTCCACATTAAAAATCCATGTGTCAATGTGTTTATGAGTCATTACTTTAGTGTTTTGCATTACACATAGCTAATCTGTATTGATCGGTATACTCTAAGTAATTTACTATTTTTCGGTAAATTAGCAGACTGCTATTCGGTAAACATACAGAATAAGGTTTAACAAAGCATTCTGAGCAGTAGTAATTTGATAGGTATATTTGAAGGCATTCATCTTATAGGAATGAAGATAACTAGAGGCTTAATATTGTGGTACTAAGTTTTTGGGTTGATTAATTGGAATATTTTTGAGGCCACTCATTCACCCCCCTCTCAGTTATTACTAACAATATACCCTTTGATGCGTTGGATGTTGTCTTGAATTCTGAATAGAATTTTGCTACCAAGTGATTATTATGTGTTTCAATTTTGGATGTTCAATATGAAGTATGACTAAGAGGATGGAACCTAGTAAAAAAAGATATATTTCTATGATGGAGATTCAAAATTAACTTTGATTTTTTTGGTTCTAGGTGGACCTGGAATCCTTGACGATGAACCTTCAAAACCAAAGATTGATGGTGTTTTGACAATACTATCATAATGACTTGATTTGATGATACAATGATAAACTTGTTTAACAAGGGTGTATGTAAGAAGATTTTTGGGACTTGTGATAACTAAAATGGATATAAATCTAAAATGGGGTTTTGGATCAACATTCAGATTTTGTACTTGTTTAATGTTTTTTTTAGAAATGGATGAATTCTTCCAATGTTTTGAGACCATAAAATACAACAAAAAAATTCAACCACTTGTTTTGTCTAAGATTTCTACAACGTTTAGTGTATGTTCTCAAATTCTTTTAACAAGTTTTATATATGAAAAAACTTCAAGCAAGCTACCTAGAGAATTTGGCTTCAATATATCATTTATAGGCTCACATACTCATAATAAATTTGAAACTTGATATTCCTATCCCTCGTTCTCTGTGTCCCTCCTTATGTAGGAGATAATCTCATGTAAAGATGTTGATAAAATTATGCACTTAAAGAGGCCTTTAAGGAGTGGGTGCTTGATTTAAGGTGATGAAATCCTAAAATCTCACAACTCACTACCAAGGGAATACATATGGTGAGTAGCTTTAGCGGACAACAAAATACTAATGCACTATAAAATGATATACCACAGATAATAGGGTATGCTTACTAATTAGTATGATTGTAGATAAGATTCTATTAGGAAAGCTTGAGTCTAAACTCCATTACAGAGGCTTCCTTGTATCATAAAAATGATGTTTTGTGCAATTCTGAAGAACTATTAGAGGAAGGATATTCTCAAAAAATTTGTCATTCACCCCAATAAGGATGAATTCATTTTGATTATAGTGGATTGGATTTCCATGGTTTTTTTGGTTTCATCCCTCTTGGGTCGTTCCCTCTCACTGACCTTGTAAGGAAAATTTTGGGAGGTAGGCCCGCTAAAGTTAAGACACACTAATGAAATTGAAATTGAATTTAAGTGGGTCTAGTAGTTTGGTTACCCAAAAGAGGGGGGAGTATATCCCTACCACTTCAGACTCACAAACACGTAGAACATATGATTTATTTTTCCACCTTATCTAACTAAGTGGGATCTTGATGGGTTTGGCATTTTGATCATCCAAAAGCAGGGAGAGCATAGCCCTAACACCTTGATTCAAAAAAATAAAAGGTCTTTTGAGATTATTGTATGTGTTTGAATGGAAAATGCCACAAAAATCAATTTCAATGAAAGGAAATTTCCACAAAATAGATTTAACAATTTAGAAAATGCACACCTTTTAGAAATTTTAGCAACAAAGCTAGCACAATGTTAATACCAAAAAGATTTAGAAAGAGTTAGAACTTGAAGGTATACTAATGCTATATTTAGCCAAATAATTGTTAAGAATGGATGAATAATGATTGCAAGCTTTACCTTCTTCCTAAATTCTAAAATAATCGTTTGCCCAATTTACTCTTTCTATTCCTACCACACGGTTCTTCAAAGTTTTTCTTGTTTGAAAACCTAGATTTTTGTATATAACCTTCTTTGATTTGATGATATATTCCATCTACAATTAATCATAAAATTGATTACACCAAAAAAATTTCTATTCAAGTAAATGCAAAATTTCAAAGATCATATGCAAAATAACTCTGTAAATGCAAAAATATTTTCGGTAAATGTAAAATTATTTCACTAAATGCAAAAATATTTTGAGCATATGAGAAAAATATTTTGAACAAATTTGAAAATATCAAGCTTATATGCACAAATATTTAGAGTAAATGCAAAAATATTTCATAGCAGATGAGCAACAATTAACAGTATAATCCCGAGTAAATGTGAAATAATTCAGAGCATATGCAAACTAATTCACAGAAAATGTGAAGAAATTTAAAGCAGATGTAAAAACATACTGAGCAGATGTGAAAGAATTTGTAGTAGATGCAAAAGAATTTTTTGTGTAAGAGATTTTTTTTCAGTATATGTGATCTTCTGCTGTAATTTTCCAAAACTTGCATATAATCTGCAACCAAAATAGTTTACAAATTCATCAAAATCAGGGGCATGGGCCCCATGGTGGGTGCCATTAAATGTGAGTGTAATTATATATCACACAAACAATAATAAAACATTAAAGCGAGTATTCAAATCAAAACGTGATAAAGATTTGACAAAACATGAAATAAACACTCAAGAGCATCTCATTTCTGTCTAATCCTAAGAATCTATTCAATTTTTCTCTCAGATACAATAAAAGCTCATAGATGACAACTTAGGGTACTAGAACTGATAAATATTTGAATGATGTAAGCTACTATGGATGCAAATTAAGTTAAATGATGCAAGAACAATGCAAATTAAGCTATGAGATCAATTGGGCTAAGCATGATGCATTGAAAATTTAATATTATGATGATGAGAATATAAAATATGATGCATAAATGAATTTAAATTGATCAAACAAGCATTATTCCTATGCTTTGAATGAATGTGGATGATTTTCACTAAGAAAATACCTTATTTATAAGATTTCCTAAGGTCTCGGGGGTGAGTTATGTATAACCATGGTCAAGTTGGGTATTTAAGGGATGATTGGTCAAGATTTGATGTTGAGATTGAGTAACTAAGATAGAAAAGGCTATTAGTGATCCATTTGATCTTGTCTCTTACCTCTCATTGGTTGAATTCAATTTTATCCCTTTTCAGTTGGTGAGAGATATTATTATTTAATTAATTCAAAATAATTAGTTACTTTAGCCATATGAGATATGTAATTTTATGTGTGAATGGGTTGGAATTGATTTGTGAATAGAGAATTAATTAATTGATGAAGATTTAATTAATTCGGGTGAATTATATAGTCAAATACTTAATTCAACTATATAATTGAAGAAATTTGATTTTATTAATTAAATTGCTTAAATATATTTAATGTTTGACGTTGACCATTTTCAGGTGTATACACAAACCGTATTTAAGAAGATGTAATATAATTTTTAAAATCTCTAAAAAATATTCTTCATACAAGATAGCTTGTTTTATATAACATTTGACTGAATAGTTAACATATAGATATTTTAGCAAAAGGCTTGTAGCTTAGTTGGCTGAACAAATTTGGTAAGGTACATGTGATGGAAAACCATCCACTAATATTTAGTACTATTTACCCTAAATTTGTATAACATCAACATAATAAAACAAAACCATATTTAAGAGGGTGTGATATAATTTTGAAATTTGTATAAAAAAATTTCATATGTATATGATCACTTGTTTTATAAGAAATTTGAATGAATAATCAACATATATATTCCCTCACTTCCATGTACCTCCTTAGGGGATCTATCCTCTTTCGCAACAAAAGTCTCATCAAAGTATTCAAAAAAAAAATCATACATGTTGAACACAAAGTAAAATTACAAGCATGTAAATGTTTTTGTGTTTTTAAAGAAATTTTATAATTTTTTAATGTATTTTTGGAATATAAATGCAAGAGCATAAAAGAAAACCTACTTTTAAATGCATGTAAGATCTAACACAAGATGCAAATCTAACACCAAAAAGAAAGAGTTGTCTATCATAGGTTCACCAAAATGTAACATAAGAAATAAGATACATTATCTATATGTTACATTTGAATATTGTTTTGGGGGTAAATAAGATGCTCTCCTTCTATCCTTGGATATGTAAATGAGAGATCCAAGTTGATTAACCCAAGAGGAAGGATCAATGCATAAATGAATCAATCATTCGAAAACAAGAATAAGGAAGGAAGATATTAATTACCTGGGTTTAATTGATTAGTTTGAAATAGATGTAGATGGCTTGAAAACCTTAATTGAATTGAATAGGAGGAATGAAATAACCTTGAAATATTGCAGATCTGAAGAATGCTATTTTCTGAATCCTGTGTTGAGTTTCTAGAAAATCTGAGACCAAATCCGGAATAGAAACGCAGAGACAGACAAAACCCAAAAATATTTTTCTGTTCTGAGACGCGTCAAACATAAATCTTTACTATTTTTTGCAATCTGACAGCCCTTTTGGATTTTGATGACTTCCATGTTGAACATGGAAAGATGTTGACAGATCAAAAATTTTCCCAATATATTCACAAGATTGATTGTAGTGATGTAAAAAAATTAGTTATTTCATTATGGAAGATCTTGACATTGAAGAGGATAAGATGGCGACATAAATTTTATAACCAAAAAAGTGACCCATACACTGCATTGTAATCAACAATAATTTAAAAAAACATCTTGAACTAAAATTGTTACCTATTAAACAATAGACAATAAGTAGACATTTCGATTAAGGACAGTGACCAAATTATTAGTAGTATTACTAGAAAATGATTTACCTAGTAAACATTGGTATTAATCTGACAAAAATGCGAGAGCAAAACACATATAAAAAGATAAAAGAGTTACAGACTAATGTCATAAGTTATTTAAGCAATAAAATAGTTGAAAGTTGTCATTATGAATGAATTTTTAGTAGAAAAATCAAAGATGTAGATCTTTTAACCGAGTTTCAATACAAACAAATTAGTCATGTAGACTAGAGTTGGTTGTGCACAATTTTTAAAGTATGTGATTAGAAAACCTTCCACCAAAATTCAATTTTTTTGTAATGTAATAGCTTAACCAATTATATTTATTTAGGAACAAAATTACACAAAAAAAAAAATTAATAAGTATGGGAGGAATTAGACTCACTCTCTAAGAGACACACGGGTCTAGTCTGGAGTACAATAACCAAATTAACATATGGGCAATGCCTAGAAATAGAAAAAAAACCAAATTAAAACATGGACATAGCCTTGAGACAAAACACTCCTATGTAACCATGGTAGTAGCAGAAGGACGAGGAGGGTCAAGTTCATCCTTCTTCCCCTAGCATTTTGTGGGATCTGACCCACGGTCTAAAATAGTACATCCATCTGCATTGTCATTATTAGCCTCTTTTTTCTCCCGGTTTGAAGAGATTGTCAAGCTAGTATGGGAAACCATTTAGAAGATGAGGGTCAACCTAAATACACACCCGAATTTGGCCAACCTTAAGGTGCAGGAGGAACACTATGACTAGGATGTCACCCAGACGGGGACCCACAATGTAATGGGGTGCTAGAGCGTCTGCGAGGTGAAATCCATCGATGTGGTGAATGACACTAGGGAACCTATGAACAGAGTATGTTTGAATGTCGGTGAGAGGAACTGCGACCATGATGATGACCATGGGAAGGAGAATGACCAATGGTAAAAGAAGCATCCAGTAGAACCTTAGAAACCACACAAGGGGTATTACCCTAATGTTGTAGAAGCTCCTACAAGTGGTCCACCTCAAGAGCCACCTTATCAACTTGTACTTATATCTGTAGCATCACATTATTACATATGCAAGCTTTATTAAAAATAGAGACATTAGTATCTATTGTGACATGTGGAAAATGACTCATTTCTATCCTTCCATATAAAAAATAAGATTTCAATCCTGAAAGTATGTTAAAGATGAAGAAATGGGGAAGGGAATCTAGGGTTATCACCTAGGAGAACCAGGTTCAGCGCTTAGATGAGTTTAAAGGTAGGATCTGTAACACAGGTTGTATAGCCAAATGATAAATTCTAATTTAGATATATTACTAATTATATTATTATAATCAACTAATTAAAAGTAGAAAAACCAATATCATCTATATTGACACAAAGGAAGGATTAACATAAGTAATATCTTGTATAATAATACTAAGATAGAAATACAAAAATATAGCCAAATACGACTCCTTAGCCAAATGAGAAATTTTGGATTTTAAATATATGTTGATATAACATCTCTATTGACACAAAAGAAGGATCAACATTAGAAATTATCACAATAACCCAAAATTATAGTGAATTCATTCATTTAGACGAGAATCATTAAGTAGACAAAATTATGAATATAACAAGTTGGATTTGAACTAGCTTCAACGCTTAGATGAGTTTAAAGGTAGGATCCATAACACAGGTTGTTTACCCAAATCATAAATTCTCATTTAGATATATTTTTACTTATATTATTATGATCAACTATTTAAAAGTAAAAATACCAATATCATCTATATTGACACAAAGGATGGATTAACATAAGAAATGTCTTGTATAATAATACTATAATAGAAATCCAAAATTATAACCAAATATGACTGCTTAGCCCAATGAGAAATTCTTATTTAAATATATGTTTACATAACATCTATATTGACATGAAAGAAGGATCAACATTAGAAATTATCACAATAATAAAAATTTATAGTGAATGCAGTCATTTAGATGAGAATAGTTAACTTGACAGAATTATCAATATAACAAGTTGGATTTGAACCAAGTTCAAAGCTTAGATGATTTTAAAGGTAGGATCCATAACAAGTGTTATTTAGCCAAATGATACATTCTAATTTAGATATATTTTTACTTATATTATTATAATAAACTATTTAAAAGTAGAAATACCATTATCATCTATATTCACACAAAGGAAATATTAACATAAGAAATGTCTTGTATAATAATACTATTATAGAAATCCAAAATTATAGCCAAATATGTCTGCTTAGCCAAATGAGAGATTTTGATTTAAGTATATGCTTACATACCATCTATATTGACACAAAAGAAGGATCAACATTAAAAATTATCACAATAATCTAAAATATAGTGAATGCAGTCATTTAGACGAGAATTGTTAGGTTGACGGAATTATAAATATAACAAGTTGGATTTGAACTAGGTTCAACGCTTAGATGAGTTTAAAGGTAGTATCCATAACACAGGTTGTTTAGCCAAATGATAAATTCTAATTTATATATATTTTTACTTATATTATTATAATCAACTATTTAAAAGTAGAAATACAAATATCATCTATATTGACACAAAAGAAGGATTAACATAAGAAATATCTTTTATTATAATACTATGATAGAAACTCAAAATTAAGCCAAATTATATGACATCTTAGCCATATGATAAATTTTGATTTAAATATATAATTATATATTGTCTATATTGACACAAAAGAAGGATCAACATTAGAAATTATCACAATAATAAAAAAATATAGTGAATGCAATCATTTAGACGAGAATCATCAAGTTGACATAATTATCATAACAAGTCAGATTTGAACTAGGTTCAACACTTACATAAGTTTAAAGGTAGGAGCCATAACATGAGTTGTTTAGCCAAATGATAAATTCTAATTTAGATATATTTTTACTTATATTATTATAATAAACTATTTAAAAGTAGAAATACCAATATCATCTATATTGACACAAAGGAAGGATTAACATAAGAAATGTCTTGTATAATAATATTATGATAGAAGTCCAAAATTATAGCCAAATATGTCTGCTTAGCCAAATGAGAAATTCTGATTTAAAATATATGCTTACATAACATCTATATTAAAACAAAAGAAGGATCAACATTAGAGTTTATTACAATAATCCAAACTTAAAGTGAATCCGATCATTTAGACAAGAATCATTAAGTTGACAGAGTTATCAATATAACAAGTTAGATTTGAACCAGGTTCAACGCTTAGATGAGTTTCAAGGTGGGATCCATAAAACAAGTTGTTTAGCCAAATGATAAATTCTAATTTAGATATATTTTTACTTATATTATTATAATCAACTATTTAAAAGTAGAAATACCAATATCATCTATATTGACACAAAAGAAGGACTAACATAAGAAATGTCTTGTATAATAATACTACGATACAAATCCAAAATTATAGCCAAATATGACTGCTTAGCCCAAAGAGAAATTCTTATTTAAATATATGCTTACATAACATCTATATGGACACAAAAAAGGATCAACATTAGATATTATCACAATAATAATTTTTTTTATAATTAATGCATTCATTTAGACGAGAATAGGTAAGTTGACGAAATTATCAATATAGCAACTTGGATTTGAACCGGGTTCAATGCTTAGACAATTTTAAAGGTAGGGTCCCATAACACGGGTTGTTTAGCCAAATGATAAATTCTAATTTAGATACTTTTTACTTATATTATTATAATAAGCTATTTAAAATTAAGAATACCAAAATCATCTATATCGACACAAAGGAAATATTAACATAAGAAATGTCTTGTATAATAATACTATGATAAAAATCTAAAATTATAGCCAAATATGACTCCTTAGCCAAATGAGGAATTCTAATTTAAATTTATGCATACATAACATCTATATTGACAAAAGAGAAGGATCAACATTATAAATTATCACAATAATAAAAAATTATAGTGAATGCAATCATTTAGACGAGAATCGTTAAGTTGACAGAATTATCAATATAACAAGTTGGATTTGAACCAAGTTCCGCTTAGATGAGTTTAAAGGTAAGATCCATAACACTAGTTGTTTAGCCAAATGATAAATTTTGATTTAAATATATGCTTACAAAATATGTATATTGACACAAAAGATCAACATTAGAAATTATCACAATAATCCAAAATTATAGTGAATGCAGTCATTTAGACAATAATTGTGAAGTTGAGAGTATTATCAATTTAACAAGTTGGATTTTAACCAGGTTCAATGCTTACATGAGTTTAAAGGTAGGATAGATTATAACACGAGTTGTCTAGCCAAATGATAAATTCTAATTTAGATATATTTTTACTTATATTATTGTCTTGTATAATAATTACTATTATAGAAATCCAAAATTATAGCCAAATATGACTGCTTAGCTGAATGAGGAATTATGATTTAAATATATGCTTACATAACATCTATATTGACACAAAAGAAGGATCAACATTAGAAATTATCACAATAATCTAAAATTATAGTGAATGCAGTCATTTAGATGAGAATCATTAAGTTGATGGAATTAAATCTATAACAAGTTGGATTTGAACTAGGTTCAATGCTAGATGAGTTTAAAGGCCAGATCCATAACACATAATGTTTAGCCAAATGATAAATTCTAACTTAGATATATTTTGACTTTTATTATTATAATTAACTATTTAAAAGTAGAGATACCAATATGATCTATATTGAAACAAAGGAAGGATTAACATAAGAAATGTCTTTTATAATTAGCCAATAGGCTTCTTTTGGGGAGAAACCCTTGATCAGAAAACTGTCTCACGCTAAAAGCCAGTGTCGCAAAATTTTCATCTTGTCGTTTTGTCACCGCCGAAAAAGATGATTTGCATATTTTTAAATAAAACTAAGGGTTCTTTAAAGCATTAACCTTCGTTATCACTTTTTCTTGGTATATATCTACGGTATCCCTTTATTCATGTATGGATGTTCGTAAGCGATTCCAAGGTTGCAGGCAAAGGTTTTCGAACCTGGCTTACATATGTCAGATTCATCTGGAATAAAATTTGTTTAACAGCTTGTATATCAATCCATAAATACTGACACCATTTGTTTTAAAAAAATGGAAAGCATGATGTCTGTTTTAAAATTATATATGAAAACTAATATGCATAATTTAAAAATATATATGAAAACTAATATACATATGGAAGAAGGGATTTTCCGAACCTAGGGTAATCCAAGAGAATTGCTCTAGCCCCAGATTAGATAGAGTGTAAAGAAAGAACGCAACACCAGTCGAAGGCCATATCATGATGGCACCTGGTAGCTCCCATCCCCTCCTTACTTTTCCTAAAAACAATAAAACGGAATCAACCTTGTAATAAATGTAAGAAATGGACAATTTTTTATATGTTGTTATAATTTTTCGTGTTTGGAATGTGTATGACAATATTTTATAGATTGAAATTTTTAACTTATAAGTTTTCGTATATCCATAAAAATGGAGATTATGAAAAATTTTAAAATTTTTTATTGATAATATTCAACTTTAATAAAATAATATATGGACAAACAGTAGATGGTTAATATTTCACCAAACACTCAACATTCATGTGGTAAAAGAGAAAGGAGTTGCAACCTTCCATAAGCTTCCTCTTCCACACAACTTTAGGAGGATCCTAATAGAATCTAACATGCGTGGAAAGATTCTTTTAATATAATGGAAAGATTCTTTTAATATAAATGAGAAAGCGATAATTTGAATTTTGAATTTTATATTTTAAAATATAAAACATAGAAAGTTTCTTTGAAAAAGTGATTATTTTCATAATAGAATAAGATTTTTATTCTATCATAAAAATTTAATTTATACTGTAGAATAATTAGAAAGTAATAATATTTTAATTATAATGTATTTTTTGTTCTATGGAAATTGAATGAAAGATTTTTTAATTTAAAAAAAACTATTTTAAAATTATACAAATTAATTCAAATGTGTATGAAACTAATATGATGGCCTTGGAGATTACACGAACATAAAAATATTTTAATATTTTTAATATTTTAAAATTCATTTAATAAATATTTATCTACTTCATTTAAACAAAGATTCACAATTATTGATTCAAATTTTCAACAGTTTTTATTTTAAAAATGTATGTACATATATGTAATTTAATTTGTAAAATGATATGTTGTTAAACGTGTTTAAATTTAATTAATATATTAAGAATTTAAATATTTTTAATTAAGTAATTTGATATTGTTTGCATAATGATTATTAATATTCAATAATCATGATAATATTAGAAGAAAATAAATTCATTTAATTATGGTTGTTTGGATGAGGTGTTCTAATTTATCTCTCCTACAATTATTTTTGGATGAATTATTTAATTACTAATTTTTTTTTTAAATATATATTTAAGCAATAGTGTATTTTTCTTACTTATAGATATAGTTATGCAAATGGATATTATAAATGAAGTTCATATAAAATATAAAATAAAATTTAAAGTGAAATTTAAATAAATCATTT
>MU228495.1:3998923-4016545 GCA_018584345.1 Thuja plicata | reverse complement strand
CCACCAGAAGTGCCAAATCTGCTTGACAAAGGAGCACTAGAAAAAAAGGTGGAAAATAGTCTCTTCACTATTGCGGCATAAGACACAGATGGAGGGCCCCTAGAAGCCTCTCTTGCAAAGATTCTCCCAAGTAAGATAACAATTGTAAACAGTATCTAGAGGAAAAAGTTACACTTAGGCCAAGAAAAGCTATTCCAAGCTTTCTTCCACCAAGAAACCTCTACCTCGCCAAACAGTTGCTTAGTTAGTGCAAGGTACCCTGAAGAAATAGAATACTTGCTGGAAGAAGCACCTCCCCAAGCCAAAACATTAGGTTCCTGCAGAGAGCTGCACTCCCTAGAAGCCAAGATCTGAGAAAGCTCCAACTGATCCCCTAGAGAACCACCTGATGGCCAATCAGAAGAATTCTTCCATCTGTAACCAATAGCAAGGCCCAGGTTATGAGCCTCCTTATAATGAACCACCTTATTCCATCCAGCAGAAAGGAAAAAATCACAAAGAGGCTATAAGTGTGGATGAGAGGACAAGAGAGGAGGATGCCCATTCCAGGAATCACTCCAAAATAGAGCCTCGGTGCCTCTGTTACAGATTCAAAAAAGACTTCTCTTCACCAGGCGAGCACCAATCTTGAGGGTATTCCACACCATAGAGCCTCTTCCCTCAAGAGGAAACCTAGAAACATCTGAAGGTTCAACGCTAGGTAAATACTTGTGTGACAGGATACAGACCCAAAGCTAAGACTGACTGGAGCACCAGTGCCAATAGAGCTTGGCAGCAAGAGCTTGACTGCACAAGATAGCAGAATGAAGGCCGAGGCCTCCTTCCTTTTTTGGCCTGCAAATAGTATCCCAATTGATGAGGCTCCATTTAGAATTTTGCAAATTGCCACTCCAAAGAAATTGGTGAGAAAGAGCATCAAATTCCTTAAGAAAATATGCCGGGGCAGCCTGAACCATGCTTCTATATATAGGAAGGGCCTGAATCATAGATTGCAGGAGAGTCACCCTGCCAGCAATAGAGAGCCACCTATGAGTCCAATGATTGACTTTTTGTCGAAGCTTGTCGAGAAAGCTCTTCCAGAAAAACCTGGGCTATCTTCCCACCACAATAGGGACACCCAAGTAAGTCAGAGGGAGAGACTCAATTTGAAATCTCAAGATATTAGCAATCTGCCGCTGAATAGGCTCAGGAGTGTTGAAGAAAAAAATAGAGGACTTATGGTCGTTGATTTTTTGACCTGAGGCAGCCAAATAAGTATCCAAAGTGAGCCAAAAGGCTTCAGCTTCCTGAATCTGAGCTCTCCCAGCAAGGGTCGTATCATCAACAAACTGGAGGTGGGAAAGAGTGGGCAGACCATTTCCCCATTGCCAGACCTGAATCAGATTTTGGGATACATGAGAGCTGATAAGTCTGCCAAGTCCCTCAGCCATAATGATAAACAAATAAGGAGAAAGAGGATCTCCCTGGTGAAGACCCCTAGAGGCCCCAAATAACTCAGATGGTTCACCATTAAGAAGGACCAAGAAGGAGGGAGTAGTAACAGAGCTCCAAACCCAGCTAACCCATTCTTGACTGAAGCCAAAAGCCAGAAGAACTTTCCGCAAGAAACCCCAATTGACTCTGTCATAAGCCTTAGCCATATTGATCTTGATGAACATAGCGCGCTCTCTAGAAGTGCACATAGAGTGAATGGCTTCAGAAGCAATAACCACCCCATCCAAAATTTGTTTTCCAGCCACAAAACCCCCCTTGTTCCTCAGAGATAACCATGGGAAGCCAAACTTTAAGCCTCTCCCCTAGGAGCTCAGTAATGATTTTATAGACCACATTACATAGAGCAATGGGCCGAAAGAAGTCCAGTTGATTAGCCTCTTCCTTCTTCAGAATAAGGAAAAGAAAAGTAGCATTCAAAGCCCAGAGCATAGCTTTGTTGGAATAGGACTCTTGAACCACATCCAAAAGGTCTTGATTGATAATATCCCAAAATTCCTAGAAGAATTCAACAGGGAAGCCATCAGGCCCCAGAGCTTTGCCCTTATGCAAGATGAAGACCACCTCCTCCAAGTCAGACATACAAATCGGCCGCATAAGAGAGTCATTTATCCCCCCAGTCACAACAAAGGGAATATAGGACAAGATCATATTCTCCTCAATCTCCGCTAGAGGCAAGTCATCTGAAAAGAGAGCAGAGTAAAACTGAATAGCTTCCCTGGACACAGCTTGAGAGGAGGTTAGATGCGTCCCATCAGAAGTGACAAGAGAAGAAATGTAACTCCTATTACGTCGGGCCTGCACAAATTTATGGAAAAATGCAGTGTTCTTATTCCCTTCTTGAAGCCAGTCAACCCGAGCCTTCTGTTTCCAATAAATTTCTTCTCTAAGATCCCACTCTGCTAAATCACTAGAAGCTTGGGATTCCGCTATGCCAAGAGCTTCAGAAAAACCCAAATCCTGAATCTGCCTTGTTAACATCCAGATGATCCTGAGCCCTCTTCTTCATGATGTGGAGATTACCAAAATGAGTCATGTTCCAATTCTTCAACTTCCTTTTGACAAATTGTAATTTTTTAGAGAAGGAGAACATAACAGTGCCATAGGCAAGGCCACCTTGTCTCCACTAGTGAGCCATTAAATCATGGAGAGAAGAGTCTCAAAGCCACATCAGCTGGAACTTAAAGGGAGGCTTCTTGGGGGTGGAAACATAACTAGCCATGAGCTTAATAGGCCAGTGGTCAGAGCCTCTCCAATCAAGAATTTCATAAGAGAGAGAAAGAGAGCCACAATTCCAAAAGCAGGAAACCAAGAACCTGTCCAAGCGTTTCAAGATGGCATCATCTCCAACCCTTCTATTGTTCCATGTAAAGAGCCCATTAAGAGGTCTGACATCAGAGAGATGTAAAAGATCCATATTTTCTTGAAGAAGCTTAGAAGAAGGACCCAAGCGAGCCAGCCCACCCTGCTTCTCCTCCAGACTAATGACAAAGTTGAAATCCCCGGCAACAATCCAAGGCAAGAATGGGTGACAGCATCTAACATGCCTAATATGTGCCCAGAGCTTAATCTTGTTAGGGAGATCTATAGGGGCATACACATTAGTAACAAGAATCATCTCTCTAGTTTCCAGAGAAGAGGCCACCATTGAGAGAGCTAAGTGACAAGAGATCCAGTAGAGAGGTGTAACTTTCCTAGGATCCCAACAAATGGCAAGACCACCAGAGCTCCCCAAAGCACCAACACACTGACATTGCCCCAAAAACCAAATAATAGGAGCACATCTAAACATGGAATCCACTGAAAGCTTGGTCTCCTGGATACAAAGGATATCTGGAGAATGATCAGCCACCAGCTCATGAATAGCTTTTTGTCTGGGGATGCTATTCAACCCCCTCACATTCCATGAGACAATAATCATTGAGTAGAGTGGGGGAAATGTTCATCCAAGGTCTTTACAACCCCAGACTCTACTAGTAAATCTCCTGTAAGTTTAATTTTTTCCTGATCCTGCTTTCACCCAACTCTTGAGGGAGTAGCAAAAGAGACTTTCTTAAACGGTCTTTGCATTAGGCCCAAAGCAAGAGAAGATCCCTTTCCTTTACCAGAGGCCAACACATCCTTGACCAAATCTGACAGAAGAATATCCTTTTCCTGTGGAGCAGGAGAAACCAGAAGGGCACCAGACTCAGGGCCAATAGGGGTCTCTGGCTGCTATTGAACTACAACATCCTGGTTGCCACTAAGAATAGAACTCCTCCTATCTGAGCTAGTAACCCCATATTGAGCATCTGCAAGAATGGCTTCTTCTATGACCATGTTGTCTAGCACCTCAAATTGATTAAACCCTGAGTCCACTTGCCGATCTAGATGAGGTCGCTTCTGACCACTTCCCTTAGCACAGTTGTGAGCAGGGATAAAACCATCCTTATCAGGACCGGTAGTGTTTGTTGGCCCTTTCCCCTGAATTGAAGTATTCATCTGAGCTTTCCCTTTACCAGTACTATCAGTCTGAACTTTCCCTTTTCCAGTACTAACATTTTGACCATTCCCCTTACCATCATTAGCCATCCTTGGGCCTGAGAACCTGCCAGGGGTACCATTGCCTTTAGAGGCTTGAGGGCATTGGCACTGTAAATGACCATACTCATGACAAATGCAGCATCAAAAGGGAAGGGATTCATAGTCTAGCTGCTGAATCCAAGAAGAAGAGCCTAGGCAAATTTCCAAAGAGTCTGGCAAAGGATTATTTAAATCAATTTCAACACAAATACGGGCATAAGAAATAACCTTTTTATCCAGTGATTGATGTGCTATAGCAGCCAACTTCCCAAGCAAAGCAGCAATCTGTTGAAGGATATCCTCATGCCAGAACTCCAAAGGAAGCCACGGCAGGAGGACCCAAACAGGAACCCTCGAAGGGAGATCCTCAGCAGAATTGAACCCCGTATGCCAGGGTTTGACAAAAAGTCCCACACAGTCATAAAAATATGGGCCTCCCTCAAAGACCCGGTCCTGATCTGACATGAAAGAGAAAGCCACCAAAAAGTAGCTATTACCAGCTAGCATAATATCCATATCACCTTCCACCTACCACGAACGGCGAATCCAGGCTTCCAGAGCCAACAGGGAAATTTGGATACCAAGAAACTTGCATATCAATGCATGTTTGGCCATATAGTCCACATCATCCATTACTTCTTCCAGAGGGATAACCAGCACAGGTCGATCCTGGCTACGTGGAAGGCAGCCATTAACTTTATTCAACTTTGAGCTCTCTCCAACATAAAATGTCTCCTTCGCCTGTGAACTCACGCCGAGAGAAGATCCACCACCAGCTGAGGCTCCAGTAAGAGTGAGACTCTTGGAAACCCCATTCACGACCATCAGAGCCCACTAAAAAGACTCCCTCACAGTCGTACGGCTACTCCCCTGTATGTGTCGAGTGAGCAAAACCCTCCTCCGATCAAAGAAATTTTTCTCGATCCAGCTCCAGTTTCTTCTATTGAAATTACAGTACAAGTACCCAATTTGAGTCCTCAATAAAAGTTTGTATTTTGTACTTCGTCAAATTAATCCTAAGTACCCCACTTTGGAGGCTTACATTTTCCATCTAGATAATTGTTATGATAGTTGATTGTTTTCCTATGTTGTAAACATATCAATGAGCTCATCTTCCAATTTTGATCCCTTACTATATTTGTTTGCTATGTTTGGCAAGCACAATCCAAATGCAGTTTCTTCTGATTTTCAGTGTACACAATATTTTTCTTTCTAGATGGCTATTTTCATGGATCAATATTTTGGTGTCAAATGACTTTCAAGATGAATGAATTGGTTCCCCACATTTTCTACATGTAAGTGTACCTCTACAATCAGTAGTATATCCTCAAGACATGATTTTCTATTTTTTACAAGGTCAAATCTGAATGCAGTTTTTAGTGTTTTCACATCTACATTCTTGGAAGGTTTCAGGATGAACATTTTTGACAATTAATAGCTTGCACATAAATTTGAATTAGAAAAATTCCTTTTGCAGACATGCTCAGTGTATTTAAACGAACTCACATAGCAAGTGGAAGGATCTTAGAGTAAGATCTAATATTTTTTCAAGATGCCTTTTGGAGAGGTTTTAGGTGGATGTCAGCATGTGTATTTGCAAGGAAATTGAAATGGCAAAATTTGGGCATTAAAATTTTATGATCCTAAGGGCGTCATACAGTTTTATCTAGGGGTCATAATCTCATGTTAGGAGTTAGCATCTCTTCTAGTTCTCATGCCTCTCTGAGGTCATCTGATCAATTTTCAAAGTCAGTTCTAGAGGATACTTATCATGTTTTGGGTCAGAGTGTAGAAAACGTCAGATGTTTTTTTTATTTTATTTTATCAATAAGGGGTCAAAGCTGAGATTTGTATTAATATATAAACTATAAAAAATAAGAAAGTATACGAAAATGTTACTAGTTCATAACCCAATCTTACCAAGAGAATTGTGATCCGAGAACAGAGCACCTAGGCTCAAACCAGAGTTAATTTTTTCGTAAGGTCATAATTCAAAGATTTGAATAACCAAGAAAAAATCAAAATGAAAAATTCAGAAATCCCCAAATGGACTGAGCTCGTGAAATCACCCAGAGTAGGTCACTTTTCTATTTCTACAAACTAGCATACAAGAACTCCTTTCAAACCCTGATCCTGAAAAAAAATATCAAATCATATTTAGGGAAGCCTCCACTATGGGTAATAGTTCATTTAGATATAGAGAACACTCCTGGTAGAAGAATTTACCCAAATATTTCAGATTTTGAAGATAGTAATGCTCAATGTTGACCACTTTTGAATTGTCTAAATGCACATGTAGAAAATGTTGAAAAATCCTGATTCAAGCCTTGAAAATTATTAGATTGATGTCTGGTACCCTAGAAGTTTGTACATGAGCACATTTATATACTAGAAACACAAGGGAGCAATTAGCTTCTCTTGACAATCTCTCAGATATAAAGAATTAATTTTCAAAGCTGGTCACTTGACAGGTTGATCACGGTGTAACCAGAACATCTGAATAAATCGCATATGGATTGGCCTTAGCAAATATATCAAACAAGGTCCCTAGGCTCTCAAAATGCATAGAGGAGTACACTAATATGTTGTCAACAAAAGAAAAAAAATTAATTCATCATTAAAAAATATAGGTCACAAAATGTAGGCCTCCAAAGTAGGCACCTTGAATTGTTATGAAAATGTGCAAATTGTGAACCTTTGTTGACCCCTCAAACTAGGTGCCTCAAAAACATATAAAAAATGATCAGACGAGCTGAAAATGAACATATAACTTACTAGTAACAAATGAGCAGATTCCCAAGAGCATTTTTCATAACAATCACTAGGCTTCAACTTATTCGCTCTCAAAGTTGACAACATAAAAGAATTTGTAGGTTACATTTATGGGCCTTAATGAAATTCTCATCATAAGCATTGAAAATTCATAGGAATTTTGAAGTGATAATAGAGTGCAACAACATTGATTGGTTTCTGCATGTTGCAAGGAGTTAGATTAATGAAATTTAGTATCTTGCTCATACTTTTGTTGATGAGGAAATTTGAATAATGCATAAACTTCATAGTTTCCTAAGTTTGCATCTCTGGAATTTGGCCTAAATTCCTTTGCATTGAAATATTTAGCCTTGAAGATTTGGATTTAAGGTTGTATATCCCTAAGGATCTTATTTCTAAGCTTTCATTTCTTAGCATCTTCTATAGGAAGAGTTTGTGTTGATTGTTCTCTTGACTACATCATATCAAAGTTAAATGTCTCAGAAGCATATTCAAATGCTAGTGTTGACACTTTAAAATTTAGAAGGAATGTGAAGTGATTTTGAGGTGATTTGACTGTGACACCTAGGCACACCCCTGTGAATTGTTTTTCTAAGTGACCTAGTTTAAAAGCTAATAACTTAATTTCTGCTGATTCTTATGAGAAATTCCCTTGGAATCATGTTGATTACCTATCATTAAGAGTTTTTTTCTCACTTTCAGCCTCCCACAGTCTATTTTCTTAAGTTCTTCAAGTACCCAATTTGAGTCCTCAATAAAAGTTTGCATTTTTTACTTTGTCAAATTAATCCAAGTACGACCAATAGTGGAGAGAAATATACATTGGTGATTTACTAGAAGGACGATGCTCACTGAGAGGAGGCTGGGCGTGAGCTAGGGCCTCCGTGCCCTAGCTCTTTTTTCTATTGGGCTGCTTCTGCATGGGGTGGGTCTACTGCCTGCTGCCGTTTGTTGCGGGTGGGGTTTTACAGAGCCCCATTTCTTTCTCAGTCTTTTTTCTCTTGCCTATTTCTACTGTTGGGGCTTGGGTTTTTGTGTGTGGAGTGTTGGTGTGTATCGCTTGCAAGGGTGCTCTCAGCTCTGTGTTCTGATGGTTGCATGTGGAGCTGCCTCTACTTTGATGATTGCAGGGGTTATGGCTTCTCACAAAGCTTCTTCTAGGATTAGTTCGCAACCGCAGGCTTCAACTTTTGTTGGGGAGAGCTTGAAGTTAAAAAAGGTTAATGGTTGTTTACCTCGTAGTCAAGATCACCCTGTTGTGGTCATTCCTCTAGAGGCAGTTCTGGAAGATGTTGAGTACTGGACTAAGCATGCTTTGATATGCAAGTTTCTTGGGATCCGAATCTCTTTGTCTACTCTTGAAACCTGGATCTGTCGCTCATAGAAAATAGATGGCGATATGGAAATTATGTTAGCAGGGAATAGCTACTTCATGGTGGTATTCTCTTGCATGTCTGTTTGGGATTGCGTCTTTGAGGGTGACCCATATTTTTACAACCGAGTCGGGTTGTTTGTCAAACCCTGGCATATGGGGTTCAATTCTGCAGAGGATCTCTCTTCAAGGGTTCCTGTGTGGGTTCGCCTGCCATGCCTGCCTCTTGAGTTTTGGAGAGAGGACATCCTACACTAGATAGCTGCTTTGCTGGGGATGCCTGCTGCAATCGCACATCAATCCCTCGACAAAAAGGTTATCTCTTTTTCCCACATTTGTGTTGAAATTGATTTGAATAACCAATTGCCAGATTCTCTGGAAATTTGTCTTGGCTCATCGTCCTGGGTACAACAGTTAGACTATGAGTCTTTACCTTTCCATTGTCGGTTATGCCATGAATATGGCCATCTCCAGTGTATGTGCCCCCAAGCTTCTAAGAGGCCCAGTGGAGGCCTTGGGGGATCTTCTTCCTCCTCAGACCTTAAGATGGATACTGATGGAAAAGACAAAGCTCAGAATGAACATGCAATAAAAGGAAAGGCTCAGTCTGACTTTGTAGGAAAAGGGAAAGCCTAGATGAATTTGGAAAATAAGGGGAAAGCCCAAGTTAATGCTACAGTTCCTGACAAGGATGGATTCATTCCTTCTCGGAGCCGAGCTAAGGGGAGAGGGCAGAAGAGGCCCTTCTTAGATAGGCAAGCAGAGGCAGGTTTTAACTGCTTTGACGTGCTAGATAATATGGCTTTAGAGGAAGGTATTCCTATAAGTATTATGTCTGATGCAACAGTTGCTGATAAGGGGACTCCTATCCAAGATGCTTCTCTTATGCACTAGGTGAATGTTGTCCAGCAGTCATGTGATATGCCTATTGGACCAGAATCTAGTGCCTTGGTGGTTTCCCCTGTTCCAAAAGACAATGACATCCTCCTAGTAGATTTGGTTAAAGATGTGTTTACATTTGGGAAAGGAAAAGGATCTTCTCTTGCATTGGGTTTGATGCAAAGACCGTTTAAGAAAGTCTCTTTTGTTACTCCTTCAAAAAGTAGCCGCAAGAGGGATCAAGAGAAAATTCAGCTTATAGGAGATTTATTGGTAGAGTCGGGGGCTGTCAAACCCATGGATGCCCATTTTCCTCACTCTACTCAATGATCATTCTCTCATGGAATGTTAGGGGGTTGAATAGCATCCCTAGACAAAAAACTATTCATGATTTGGTGGTGGAGCATTCCCCGGACATCCTTTGTATTCAGTAGACTAAAATTTCAGTGGATTCCATGGTCAGTTGTTCTCCAAGTATTTGGTATTTTGGTCAATGTCAATGTATTGGCTCCCAGGGGAGCTCTAGCGGCTTGGCTATTTGTTGGGACCCCAGGAAAATTACCCCTCTTTGGTGGCTATCTTGTCATTCTTCTCTTTCTATGGTTGCCTCTTGCCTGGAGACGGGGGAGCTGATTATGGTCACTAATGTGTATGCTCCTATTGATCTCCCTGGAAAGATAAGGCTCTAGGTGCATATTCGGCATGTTCGAAGTTGTCATCCTTTCTTGCCTTGGATTTTAGGTGGAGACTTCAATTCTGTTGTGTGCTTGGAGGAGAAACGAGGAGGTATTTCTCGTCTGGGGCCCTCTTCTAAACTGCTTCAGGAGAATATGGATCTCTTACACCTTTTTGATGTTCTACCATGTAATGGGCTCTTTACATAGAATAATAGAAGGGTTGGGGATGATGCCATTTCAAAATGTCTAGATAGATTTTTGGTTTCCTACTATTGGAATAGTGGTATTCTCTCACTCTCTTCTGAAATTATGGATTGGAGGGGTTCTGATCACTGGCCTATCAATCTCTCTGCTAGTTGTGTCTCTATTCCCAAGAATCCCCCTTTTAAGTTTCATTTAATGTGGCTTCATGACTCTTCTCTTCATGATTACATGGTTCACTGGTGGAGAGATGGTGGCCCAGCGTATGGCACTGCTATGTTCTCTTTTTCTAAAAAACTTTAGTATGTCAAAAGAAAGCTGAAAAAATGGAACAAGACTTGCTTTGGTAATCTTCACACCATGAAGAAGAGGGCTCAAGATCATCTAGCAGTCATTACCAGGAAGATACGTGACCTTGGCTTCTCAAAAGCCCTTCACATAGAGGAGTCCCAGGCTTCCAGGGACTTAGTTGAGTGGGATCACAGAGAAGAAATTTATTGGAAGTAGAAGGCTAGGATTGATTGGCTTCAGGAAGGGGACAAGAACACTGCTTTCTTTCATAAATCTATGCAGGGCCACTGAAATCAGAGTTACATTTCTTCTCTTATCAATGCTGATGGCCTCTACTTCACTTCCTCACATGCTGTGTCCAGGGAAGCTATTCGGTTCTACTCTGCTCTTTTCTCTGATGACTCTCCTCCTACTGATATTGAGGAGAATACTATCTTATCTTGTATTCTCTCTCTTGTGACCATGAAGATGAATGATTTTCTTATGAGGCCGATCTCCCTGTCGGAATTGGAGGATGTGGTCTTCAGCATGAGGAAGGGAAAGGCTCCTGGGCCTGATGGGTTCCCGGTTGATTTTTTTTAGGAATTTTGGGATATTATTAATCAAGACCTTTTAGCTGTGGTTCAAGAATCTTTTTCTAGCAAACAGATGCTCAAAGCTTTGAATGCTACTTTCCTTGTTCTTATTCCAAAAAAAGAAGGGGCTAATAAACTATATTTCTTCCGGCCTATCACTCTTTGTAATGTGGTCTATAAAGTCATTACTAAGTTAATTGCTGAAAGACTTAAAGTTTGGCTCCCCTTGATTATCTCTGAAGAGCAAGGAGGTTTCGTTGCTAGGAAACAAACCCTTGATGGAGTGGTTATTTCCTATGAAGCCATCCACTCTATGTATGTCTCTAAAGAGCATTCTATGTTCATCAAGTTGGATATGGCTAAGGTCTACGATATTTTTAAATGGGGTTTTTTACAAAAAAATCTTCTTGATTTAGGCTTCAGTTTGGAATGGGTGAGCTAGATTCTAAGCTGTGTTACTTCTCCCTCCTTCTTAGTGCTTCTCAACGGTGCACCCTCTAAGTTATTTGGGGCCTCTAGGGGTCTTCAGCAAGGGGATCCTCTTTCTCCTTACATGTTTATTATTATGGCGGAGGGCCTTGGTAGATTTATTAAATATCAAGTTTCCCAAAATGTGATACAAGGCTGGCGATGGGGAAACAGTTTGCCCAATATTTCTCATCTCCAGTTTGTGGATGATACTGCTCTTGCAGGTAGAGCTCAGATTTGGGAAGCTAAAGCTTTTAGGATCACCTTGGATACTTATTTGGCTGCTTCCGGCCATAAAATCAATGACCATAAGTCCTCCATTTATTTCTTCAATACTCCTAGGCCTATTTAGCAGAGGATTGCTGATATCCTCCGATTTCAAATTCAGTCTCTCCCTCTGACTTACCTGGGCATCTCTATTGTGGTGGGAAGACAACCCAGGCTCTTTTGGCAAAACCTTCTTGATAAGCTGCGACATAAGATTAATCATTGGACTCATAGATGGTTCTCTACAATTGGAAGGGTGACTCCTCCAATCTGTGATTCACTCTCTTCCTACTTATAGAAGCATGGTCCATGAAGCCCCTGTTTACTTTCTTAAAGCATTTGATGCCCTTTCTTGACAATTTATTTGGAGCGGGAACTTGCAATATTCTAAATGGAGCCTTATTAATTGGGATACTATCTTTAGGCCAAAGAAGGAGGGAGGTCTGGGTCTTCATTCTGCTATCTTGAGTGGCAAAGCTCTTACTGCCAAAATTTATTGGTGTTGGTGCTCCAGCCAGTCTTAGCTCTGGGCTCGCATCTAGTCGCATAAGTATCTCCTTGGAGTTGATCCTTCTAATATCCTGAGGTTTCCTTTGGAGGGTTGCGGCTCTATGGTGTGTAATACCCTCAAGAAAGGTGCTCACTTAGTGAAGCATCACCTTTTTTGGATTTGTAATAGAGGCTCAGAGGCTTTGTTTTGGAGTGACTCTTGGAATGGCAATCCTCCTCTTTTGATCTCTCATCCGCACCTGCAAGATCTCTATGATTATTTCCTTCATGCTGGCTGGGATAAGGTGGTTCATTACAAAGAGGCCTACAATCTGGGCCTCACTATTGGTTATAGATGGAAGAATTCTTCTGATCGGCCGCCAGGGGGCTCAGCGTGGGATCAAAGGGAGCTTTCTCAGATACTTGCCTCTAGGGATTGTAGCTCTTTGTAGGAACTTGATGTTCTGTCTTGGAGAGGTGCATCTTCTGGTAAGTATTTTGTTTCTTCAGGGTACTTCAAGCTTACTAGGTTGTTGTTCGGCGATGTTGAGGTGCATTGGTGGAAGCAACTATGAAACTCTCTCTCTTGGCCCAAGTGTCAATTTTTCCTCTAGCTGGTGGTTCACAATCGCTGCCTCACTTGGGATAATCTTTGTAAGCATGGCTTCCATGGCCCCTCTATCTATATGCTTTGTTGTGATGGTGAGGAATCAGGTTCACACCTCTTCTTTCAATTCTCCTTTGTCAAGTAGATTTGGCACTTTTGGTGGTTTGCGTGGGGCCACCCGTGTTGGCATGTTTTTTCTCTGTATGAGTTTTGGGATATATTGGGGCATCCGCCTTCTAATTCCTCCTTTCTATAGGGTGCTTGGGCTATTGGCCCTTCCTTCATTCTTTGGCATGTTTGGCTGGAAAGGAATAGGAGAATCTTTTTGGATGTTAAGTTTGGAGTCTTGCATCTGTGGGGGAAAATTGTTCATTCCCTCCATGAGACTGTTATGACAAAGTTTGAGGGGTTGGGTGGTTTGGATCCTAGAGATGTGGATATTTGCGCTCGCCTCTCCTTTCCTCTCCATGGTGGGGCTCCTTTATCAGCTACCCACCGCTATGGTAGTAGAGACAAACATCATTTCTAGCGGGTTAATCGCAAGGGGCGTTGGAATCCTCCTCTGCCTGGAGTCATTAAAATCAACACTAATGGCTCCTCCTAGGGGAATCCTAGTCCTGCTGGTATTGGGGGAGTTGGGCGTAGTAGTTTTGGAGATGTCCAGTTTCATTTTTCTATTCACAACGGAGTTCATACCAACAATCTCATGGAGGCCATTGCCATCCTGGTTGCTGTGAAGCATTTTTGCTTGCATGGATGGCGTAGTATTATCTGTGAAGCTGATTCACGAGTTATTGTGAATTTACTGAATATACAAGAGCTTTCTGAGGTCTACTGGTAGTTGACTTTGGTTATTAAGCAAATTCTTCAGTTATGCAGGTCTCTTGACTCTGTTACTTTTACATATATCTCCCGTGAGTGGAATGGTGTTGCTGACTGCCTAGCTAAATGGGCTTCTAAGCATGGGCAGGGCTGGAGTATTGTTGATCAGAGCCTCCTTCCCCCTGATTTATCTCATAAGCTAGATCAACTTGTTGTTCAGGATATGGCTCCTTAGAGCTCTTTGTTGTTTTGTTCTCTTTGGCTTTCAATAAATTTTTTACCCCTCTTTTAGTCAAAAATTAATCCAAGTACCCCACTTTGGAGGCTTATGCTTTCCATCTAGATAATTGTTATGATAGATTTATTGTTTTCCTATGTTCTAAACATATCATTGAGGCCGTCTTCCAATTTTGAGCCCTTAATATCTTTGTTTGCTATGTTTGGCAAGCACAATCCAAATGCAGTTTCTTCTGATTTTCAGTGTACACAGTATTTTGCTTTCTAGAAGGCTATTTCCATGGATCAATATTTTGGTGTCAAATGACTTTCAAGATGAATGAATTGGTTCTCTAGATTTTATACTTGTAAGTGTACGTCTACAATCAGTAGCAGAGCCTCAAGACATGATTTTCCATTTTTTACAAGGTCAAATATGAATGTAGTTTGTAGTGTTTTCACATCTACTTTCTTGGAAGGTTGAACAGGATGAACATTTTTGACAATTAATATCTTGCACATAAAGTTGAATCAGAAAAATTCCTTTTGCACACATGCTCAGTGTATTTAAATGAACTCACATACCAAGTGGCAGGTTCTTAGAGTGAGATTTAATATTTTTTCAAGATGCATTTTGGAGAGCTTTTAGGTGGATGTTAGCATGTGTATTTGCAAGGAAATTGAAATGGCTGAATTTGGGCATTAAATTTTTATGATCCTAAGGGGGCCTAAAATGTCGTTTGGGGGTCATAATCTCATGTTAGGAGTTGGAATCCCTTCTAGTTCTCATGCCTCTTTGAGGTCATTTGATCAATTTTCAAAGCCAGTTCTAGAGGCCACTTATCATGTTTTAGGTCAGAGTGCAAAAAATGTCAAATGTTAGACTAAAAGAGGGGTAAAAATTTATTGAAAGCCAAAAAGAACAATACAACAAAGAGCTCTAAAGAGCCACATTCTGAACAACAAGTTGATCCAGCTTATGAGATAAATCAGGAGGAAGGAGCCTCTTGTCAATAATATTCCAGCCTTGCCCCTGCTCAGAAGCCCATTTGGCTAGGCAGTCAGCAACGCCATCCCACTCACAGGGGATATAGGTAAAAGTGACAGAGTCAAGAGACCTGCATAACTGAAGAATTTGCTTAATAACCAAAGTCAGCTGCCAACAGTCATCATAAAGCTCTTGTCGATTAAGTAAATTCACAATAATTTGTGAATCAGCTTCACAGATAATCCTACGCCAACCACGCAAACAACAATGCTCCACAACCACCAAGATGGCGAGGGTCTCCATGAGATTGCTGGTATGAAGACCTTTATGAATAGAAAAAAGAAACTGGATATCCCCAAAATTGTTGCGTCCAACTCCCCCAATGTCAGCAGGACTAGGATTCCCCTGAGAGGGGCCATCAGTGTTGATTTTAATAACTCCAGGCAGAGGAGGAGTCCAATGCCCCTCATGATTATCTCACTGAGGGTGATGACTGGCTCTGCTACCATAGCGGCGGGTAGAAAATAGAGGAGCCCTTCTATGTAGAGGAAAGGAGAGGCGAGCGCAAATATCCACATCTCTAGGATCCAAACCACCCATTCCCTCAAACTTAGCCTGAACAGTCTCATGGAGGGAATGAAGAATTTGCCCCCATAGGTTCAGGACTCCAAACTTAACATCCTGAAATATTCTCCTATTTCTTTCCAGCCACACATGCCAAAGAATAAAGGAAGGGCCATAGCCCAAGCACCCTGTAGAAAAGAGGACTTAGAAGGTGAATGCCCCAATCTATCCCAAAAATCAGACAAAGAAGAAACATGCGAGCACGGGCGGCCCCACGCAAACCACCAAAAGTGCCAAATTTTCTTAACAAAGGAGCATTGAAATAAGAGGTGTGAAATGGAATCCTCACCATCACAACATAACACACAAATTGAGGGTTCATGGAAGCCACACTTACAAATATTATCCCAAGTGAGATAGCAATTGTGAACCACCAACCAGAGGAAAAATTAACACTTGGGCCAAGAGAGTGAATTCCAGATTTGCTTCCACCAGTGCACCTCAACATCGCCAAACAATAGCCTAGAAAGCTCAAAGTACCCTGAAGAGACAGAATACTTACCAGAAGAAGCATCTCCCCAAGCCAGAATATCAGGTTCCTACAAAGAGCTGCAGTCCCTAGAGGCAAGAATCTAAAAAAGCTCCATCTGATCCTGCGTTGAGCCCCCTGGCGGCCAATCAAAAGAATTCTTCCATCTATAACCAACAACGAGGCCTAGATTGCAGGCCTCCTTATAATGAGCCATCTTATCCCAGGCAGCAAGAAGGAAAGAATCACAGAGAGCCTACAGGTGCGGATGAGAGATTAGAAGAGGAGGGTTTCCATTCCAAGAATCACTCCAGAACAGAGCCTCAGAGCCTCTATTACAAATCCAGAAAAGGCATCGCTTCACAAAGTGGGCACCTTTCTTGAGGGTAGTCCACACCATAGAACCACAAACCTCCAAAGGAAACCTCAGGATATTTGAAGGATCAACTCCAGGGAGGTACTTATGCGACAAGATGCGAGCCCAAAGCTGAGACTAGCAGGAGCACCAACGCCAGTAGAGTTTGGTAGCAAGAGCTTGGCCACTCAAGATAGCAGAATGAAGACCCAGGCCTCCCTCCTTCTTGGGCCTAAAGATAGTATCCCAATTAATAAGGCTCCATTTAGAATTCTACAGGTTCCCACTCCAAAGAAACTGTCGAGATAGGGCATCAAATGCTTTAAGAAAGTAAACATGGGTTTCCTAAACCATGCTTCTATAGGTAGGAAGAGAGTGAATTATAGATTAGAGGAGAGTCACCCGACGAGCCGTAGAGAGCCATCTATGAGTCCAGTGATTAACCTTATGGTGCAACTTATCAAGAAGGTTCTACTAAAAAATCCTGGGTTGTCTTCCCACCATAATAGGGATGCCCAGGTAAGTCATAGGGAGAGAATGAATCTGAAATCGGAGGATAGCAGCAATCCTTTGCTGTATAGGCCTAGGAGTATTAAAGAAATAAATTGAGGACTTACGGTCATTGATTTGTTGAACAGAAGTAGAAAAGTATCCAAAGTGATCCTAAAAGCTTCAGCTTCTTGAATCCGAGCTCTACCTGCAAGAGCAGTATCATCCACAAAATGGAGATGAGAAAGATTGGGCAAACTGTGTCCCCATCGCCAGCCATGTATCACATTTTGGGAAACTTGAAATTTAATAAATCTGCCAAGGCCCTCTGCCATAATAATAAACATGTATGAAGAAAGAGGATCCCCTTGGCGAAGACACCGAGAGGCCTCAAATAACTCAGAGGGTTCGCCATTGAGAAGCATAGAGAAGGAGGGAGAAGTAACACATCTCATAATCCAGTTCACCCATTCCAAATTAGAGCCAAAAGCAACAATAGTTTTCTGTAAAAACCCCCATTTAACTCTATCATAGGCCTTGGCCATATCTAGCTTGATGAGCATGTTGGAATACAAACACCACTGAGAGGGGGGGGTGAATCAGTGGTTACTTGAAACTTATTCTTTTTAACTTTTCAATCTTTTCACTTTTACAAATATAATATGAAGTTATGAAATAAGAACAAGAAATGCAAGAATAACATATTACACAATATTTATAGTGGAAAACCCCTTAGGGTAAAAAACCACTTTGAATCTGAAATTTTATTGGCCTCTTGGGAAAATCTTTTAGAGCTACAACTCTAGGAAGCACCAACACCCTGTTTTAGAAACCCTGATTTCAAGGAACACCAATCCCTTACACCTGAAGCACCAACTTCAAAAAATATAAGAAGCACCAACTTCCAAACTAAAAAATGAGATAAAAATTAGAGGATCATCTCTGTTACAATACAAATCATGAATCAAAAGTTCAACTCCAAGTTGAAAACATAAAGCAGGATATAGT
>MU228495.1:3904140-3955503 GCA_018584345.1 Thuja plicata | reverse complement strand
TTTCCCACTGGGTTTTCTCCTTTGTCTCCGGTTTACAGAGATTTCCTTGTGCTGGGTACCTGATCAGGCCTTGTTGCCGGGACCCATTTCTTGCTTTCATAGTTTTGCTAGGTCAGCTTTCCCCCTGTGTTCAGCTTAAGGGGGGGTGTTAGAGTATTATTACTCTATTAGCTTAAGCTTCTCTTAGGTGCGTTATTAATTAATTCTTAATTAATAATGCGCAACCTAGTTTTTACCTTTTAGGGTTTCGTTCACCTTTATAAGGTCGAAATTTGTAATTGTCTTTCATTAATTCAGTTGATATTTTTGCTCTCACATTTTGAGTAAACATTTGAGTTCTGCTTTTTCGTCTTTGTGCTTCTACTTTGTATCAGGTTACTTGCATGCAGGTGTATTCGGGGTCTGTGGATTTGCATGTTTCTCAAATCCTACACTTATAACATTGAAAAACATCATAACTATTAGAGTAACTGAGAGGTTTTATATTTTTGGTATAAAGTTTTGGATTGAATTATTGGATTAATTTTTAAGGCCACTAATTCACCCCCCCTCTCAATTATTCTAACAATTGGTATCAGAGCTTGTGTTCTTAGAAATGGAGTTTAAAGACTCAAGCTAAAGATTACAAGATGAGTAAAAGGGATGTGCCTAAGTTGAACAAGGACAACTTTGCATCATGGAAAAGTAGGATAAGACTCCACCTATCGGGTATTGGTAATGATGTCACACAATACTTGGATATTAAATTTGTGTTACCTACTGGACCTCTAACAGTTGATCAATTGAGAGAAAAGCATGAACACAATTATATGATGATAAAACTTGCTTCCTCACTCTCTGATGCTGAATTTGAAGATGTCAAATCATGCACCACTACAAAGCAAATGTGGGACAAATTGAAGCTAGTACATGGAGGAGATAAACATGTGCTAATAGCTAAGGTAGAAATCCTAAGAGGAAAGTTTGATGACCTAAGAATGAAATAAGGAGAAAACATCACTCAATACAACTACAAAATCAAAGAGGTTGTTAATGCTATCTGAGGAGTAAGAGGTGTACTTGAATAAGAAAAAGTGGCAAGTAAAATTCTAAGAACTTTACTGCCTGTTTATGCTATTAGAGTATCTGCTATACAAGAAATGAGAGCAGTAGAAAATAACAATGTTAGTCTAGATAGTTTGATTGGTAGACTTATTTCATTTGAGATGAATAAATTTGACAACAGTGTCTTACCAACTATTAAGTCTGCATTCAAATCTTCCTTGAAAATATGTAAATCAAGTCATAAACACACTATGAGAAACGATAGTGAAAGTGATAGTGATGACCAAGAACTTGATGAGATTGAAGCACTAATGGCTAGAAGATTGAAGAGAGGCAAAGGTAGATACAAAGGTAAATTACCATTGGTATGTTTTAATTGTAAAGAGATTGGACACTTTACTACTAGATGTCCTAACAAAAGAAAAGATGACAAATCAATGACAGATCCTTTGAAAAAAAGTTTGATAGAGGTGATGACTGAGATTAATGAAGCAACTGACAATTTGACAGAAGAGATAACTGAGACTACAAGGACAAAGGAAAGAAGGCTTGTTACCTGGCTGAGAATAAAGCTGGAAATACTGACACCAAGTCTGATGAAGATATTGAGGTGGTATTTGTTGCCATGAAAGATGATTCAAATGAAGCAAAAAGGTAGGTTGAGACTGCACTCATATCTAAGGTTAGTAAAAATGATGTCTGGATTATTGATAGTGGTTGTACTCACCATATAACTGGAGATAAGGAAAAGTTTAAAACTTTTGAATATTAAAATGGTAGATTAGTAAGAATGGGTAATGACTCACCTTGTCTGGTTGAAGGTAAAGGAACCATAATGTTGAATAAACTAATCAGATGTGAAAATGCATATTGGGTGAAAGGATTTAACTATAATCTATTAAGTGTTTCACAGCTAAATAACATAGGACACCGAGTTGCATTTGAAAACAAAAAGGCAAAGATCTTTAATGAATCAGGAAGATTGATCAGAATTGGTGAACAAACAAAAGGTACCCTATTCTATCTTGATGATATTAACACCACTTGTTTAATGGATAGAAATGAAGACATATGGTTGTGGCATAAAAGGTTATGTCATGTGAATTTTGACAACATGGTTAGGATAAGCAATAAGAGGAAAGTAAGAGGCTTACCCAGCATGTCAAAACCTGACCATGTCATGTGTAAGAATTGTCAAAAAGGTAAAATGACAAAAGTCTAGTTTCAAGAGAAAAACGTACACATCTAATGCTATTCTAGAATTAGTCCATACTAGCTTATGTGGACCAATGAGAACAAAGAGCTAATATGGTGATAGATACTTCATTCTCTATGTTGATGATTATTCTAGAATGATGACTGTTATGTTCTTAAAAGAAAAATCAGAAGCATTTAAAATTTTTAAAAGGTATAAAGCCATAGTTAAAAAAAAAAGTGGAAAGGAACTAAAATGTCTAAGATCAGATAGAGGAGGAGAATTTATTTCTGATGAATTCACTAACTTTTGTAATGAGCATGGAATAAAAAGACAGGTTTCTGCACCAAGAACACCACAACAAAATGGGATTGCTGAGAGAAGGAACTGATCAATTTTTGATTATGCCAGAACATTGATGATTGAGAAAGGTATCACATAAACATTATGGAGAGAAGCTGTCAGTACTGCTGTCTATACATTAAACATAGTTCAATTGAAGAAAGACACCAATAAGACACTTTATGATCTATGGTATGGATACACACCCAATGTAAGTTACTTCAGAATTTTTGGAAGTCAATGTTATATTTTGAAAGATGATAGAAATGAAAATCTTGACTCCAAAGGTGAAGAAGGAATATTTCTAGGTTATTCTACTAAAAGAAAGGCTTATAAATGTCTTAACAAATCCTCTAAAAAAATCATTGAAAGGGCAAATGTCAAAGTGGATGAATTTGCTGAGAAAAATGATGAGGAAAGAAGAAAGGAACCATAAGACTACAATAGATCTGTCTACAGTGAAGAACCTGACACTTTGTCTGAGCAACAATGTATCACTATCGAGCGACATAACAATGCGCCCAAACACCATGCTGCAAACACCAAAAATAAAAAAATTGCTCACAATGATGTACGAGCGATGAAGATCAAAATGAAGGACAAGATGATGATCATAATGATGAACAAAGAGATGAACTAGTACTTTCCAAGTATGTCAGAAGAAACCATCCAAAGAACCAGGTAATGTATGCACCCTAAAATGGTTGCCTAGACTTTGGGCCCCATTTATCATTTTATCAATTTATCAAAATTCTGAATCAATGCTTTGGAACATTTTCAATTCAAATCAATTTCCTTGATCAAATTGTAATTAATTTAATTAATTCAATTATTTCAATATTTCCTAAGGTTTGATCATTTTTATTTAATTAAAATATTTAATCTCCCTTTTAATTAAATAAAATTCCTCTTATTTAATTAAAAGATTTAATCTTCCTTTTAATTAAATTCATCTTATTTAATTAAATTAAATTCCTCCCATTTAATTAAATAAAATTCTTCTAATTTATTTAATTAAAAGAAAACCCCTATTTTAATTAAATAAATAATAATCCCCACTTAAAGCACTTTATTTGATGAAAAAGGCAATAAATTAAATGAAAATTAAATAAAAATCCCTTTTTTATCACATCTTCCTAAGTGGTGGGTTTTTGCCTCTTAATCTCAACCATTGATTATTTATTTTTGCTTCTTAATCTTAACCGTTCACTCTCCTATATAAGGAAACCTCTCCTTCTCATTTGAAGAAATCAATCATCAATCATCAATCAAGAAATCATCAATCATCAATCATTCATATATTAGGTTTTCATAGTATTGTTATGTTGCAGGTTTGGAGAGAAATTTTGAAGGAGGATTTGAGCACTTGAGCTTGGATATTGCAACTTCTCTCTTCTTGTCTACTTCTTGCATCCATGGTTATTCATGTAGATTAGATTCATGTTTATTTTCATAGATTAATCTTGTATTTGTATTTCCTTTCATAGATTTAGCCATGCATTGTTATCATTTAGATTAATTTCCTTTCATGCATTGCAATCATATAGAATAGATCTCATTTTCATGCATTGAATCCCTCATTTCATGGTGTACTTGCATAGTCACTAACTAGGTCAATCTGAGGGCCTCCATTTCACACCTTTGCACTCCATGACTAGAGAGCTATGGATCGATATTTGAGGCCTCATTCTTGAGCAACCTTTGATGGAATGATTCATAGAAGTGTGTCAACATTTATGCACACATTTTTGGCGCCCGATGATGAAAATAAGTTCCTTAACATTCTCTTATGAATGATGAACACAAGATCCTATGTTTGTTTCTCTATTGCATGTACACCTTTGCATTTTCATGTAGCTTTCATTATTATAACTCATGTTAGTTTGCATTTTTAGGCTGCATTATGAGTTTGAGAGGGTTTCCTTCATCTTTCTTCTGGACTTTTAATCAACTATGATCACATTCTAATCTTCATTTCCTTATCTTCTTTCGTGATCTCAATCAAATTTTTTTATCTTAAACAGTTGATTGATTTGGGGGCATTCTCTCTCTTGAGGAAAATTCTCTTTCTTCTCTCAATTTCTTTCCACCTCTTCCAAACTTCTATCTTCCATTTTCTTTCACCCCACTTCTTCTTATTCTTCTTCTTCTTTTCTTCTAATTCAACCTTGGGGCATAATCTTTCATGCTTGATCATCTACCTTGGTTTTGTGATCTTTATATCTTTCATCTTACATCAAGAACCTTCTCTTTGGTTCGATTTGATCAAATTTATCAATTTGTTGTTTCTCCTCTATCTCATTTCAATTTTGATCACGAGGGGGCAGTACCTATCAAACTTCAATCTTTGATTCAACTTTATTAATTATATCACTCTTGCTTGAGATTCTTATCTCTAACATGTCAATTACTTATTTTGGTGTTGACTTCATCTTTTTCAATTGTGCTTATTTTTGTCCTGATGTGTTCCCGAATCGACCACACGTTTGGGTTGTTTTGTGATCCTAAGTTGACCTCACACTTCAACTACATTCTTTGACTACATGTGTTCCCGAGTCGACCACACATTAGTCAAAGAGGGGCAAATTTATGCACCCTAAAATGGTCGCTTAGACTTTGGGCCCCATTTATCATTTTTAACATTTTATCAAATTTCCTGAATCAATGCTTTGGAACATTTTTAATTCAAATCAATTTCCTTGATCAAATTGTAATTAATTCAATTATTTCAATATTTCCTAAGGTTTGATCATTTTTATTTAATTAAAAGATTTAATCTCCTTTTTAATTAAATGAATTCCTCTTATTTAATCAAAAGATTTAATCTCCCTTTTAATTAAATTCATCTTATTTAATTAAATTAAATTCCTCCCATTTAATTAAATAAAATTCTTCTAATTTATTTAATTATAAAGAAAACCCTCTTTTAATTAAATAAATAAAAAATCCCCACTTAAAACACTTTATTTGATGAAAAAAGGAAATAAATTAAATGAAAATTAAATAAAAATCCTTTTTTCTTCACATCCTCCTAAATGGTGGGTTTTTGCCTCTTAATCTCAACCATTGATCAATTCCTTTTGCCTCTTAATCTCAACCGTTCACTTTCCTATATAAGGAGACCTCTCCTTCTCATTTGATAGATCATCTTTTTCATAGTATTGTTATGCTACAGGTTTGGAGAGCAATTTTGGAGGAGGATTTGAGCACTGAAGCTTGGATATTGCAACTTCTCTCTTCTTGTCTTCTTCTTCTTCTTGCATCCATGGCTATTCATGTAGATTAGATTCATGTTTATTTTCATAGATTAGATTTGCATATTTCCTTTCATAGATTAATCATGCATTGTTATCATTTAGATTAATTTCCTTTCATGCATTGTTATCATATAGACTAGATCTCATTTTCATGCATTGAATCTCTCATTTCATGGTGTACTTGCCTGGGCACTAACTAGGTCAATCTGAGGGCCTCCATTTCACACCTTTGCACTCCATGACTAGAGAGATATGGATCGATATTTGAGGCCTCATTCTTGAGAAACCTTAGATGGAATGATTCATAAAAGTGTGTGAACATTTTAGCACACAGGTAATAGGAGACAAAAAGGTTGGAATGAGAACAAGAAGTAAGTCACTGAACACTAGATGTTTAATTTATGATTTTGAGCCTAAATCTGTCAATACTGCACTTGAGAATCAAGAATGGGTTAGTGCTATGAATGAAGAAATTAAGCAGATTGAAAAGAACAGAACATGGACATTAGTACCTAGACTGAATGACAAAAATGTCTTTGGTACCAAATGGATATTCAGAAACAAGTTGAATGAGAATGGATAAGTCACAAGGAACAAAGCAAGACTAGTATGCAAAGGGTATGCACAAGAAGAAGGTATTGAATATGAAGAAAACTTTGCACCCATTGCTAGACTAGGAGTAAGAATTCTACTTGCTTATGTTGCATTCAAAAGATTCAAAGTATATCAAATGGATGTCAAATATGCATTCCTAAATAGAATACTAGAAGAAGAGGTATACATTGAACAACCATAAGGGTTTGTTGTCCCTAACAAGAGAAACATGGTTTGTAGACTACACAAAGCCTTGTATGGATTGAAACAAGCACCAAGAGCATGATATGGAAGACTTCACTCATATCTCATAAGTATTGGATTTGTAAGAACAAGTGATAACATTAATATATATTTAAAAGAAGATACTGATGATAACATTTTGATTGCTGAAATATTTGTTGATGATATCATATTTGGAGGTAATGATACATTATGCAAATCATTTGCTAATGAAATGAGTAAAGAGTTTGAGATGTCAATGTTTGGGGAGATCAAGTTCTTTCTTGGTCTACAGATTCTTCAACAAGATTTAGGCATATACATCACACAATCAAAATACATCAAGGAATTTATGAAGATATTCAAGATGGAGGACTCCAAGCCAGTTGGAACACCTATGGCAATAGGATGCAAAATGACAAAGGAAGATAAGTCAACCGAGGTAAATCAAACACTATATATATCAATGATTGGCAAACTCATGTATGTTGTACATACTAGACATAGCACATGCAGTTGGAATAGTTGCAAGATTCTCTGCTAATCCCAAGGAATCACACATGACTGTTGTCAAAAGAATTCTGAGATATATAAAAAATACTGAAGACTATGGTCTATGGTATAAAAGAGAAGGAAAAATTAAACTTCAAGTCTATACAGATGTTGATTGGGCTAGAAACATAGATGACAGAAAGAGCACAACAGGAGGAGCATTCTTTATGGGTGACAGACTTGTCATATGGATAAGTAAAAATCAGGGATGCATCTCACAATCCACTGCAGAAGAAAAATATGTGGTTGTTGCTGCAAATTGGTCTAACATTGGATGGATCAAGCAATTACTAGAAGGTATGAATATGAAAATTCTTGAATCAGTGATTATCTATTGTGATAATACAAGTGAAATAAATATTTCAAAGAACCCTATCATGCATGCTAAGAAAAAGCACATTAATATCAAGTATCATTACTTAAGAGAACAAGTACAAGAGAAAGAAGTGATACTGGAATATGTACAATCCAAGGAACAATTAGCAGACATATTCACAAATCTATTGCCTAAAGATACATTTGAGTACCTAAGGAAGAGACTAGGGGTCTGACCCTTGTCTACTGGTCACTAAGATGACTAAGAGGCTGCATCAGCCTACACATTATTATAAGATCATTCATGTTGATGAAAACAAAGAGATGGACTGTAAATATATATCAGTACACAACAAGGTACTTACTTGCACTGAACACCAGAGAAATTGTTGGCTACTACAGAGCTAAATTACTGATGAAGAGGAAATTCAAGGAATATATTAGAGAAATATATATATTTTTGTTTGGCATTGCTGTCAAAGGGAGAGATTATATCCATATGAAATATATATCATGATCATCCATAGGAAGAGAAAATAAATATCCATCAAGGAGAGGAACAATCAAAGGGAGAGAAAACGTTAGAGAAAGATTCAAAGAAACATCCATCTAAGGGAGAGAATTGGAAAAGTTAACACTGCATATCTATCCAGAAAAGGGAGAAGAGATTCTACAACAAAGGGAGGGACATAATTAGAAGTTGCTACATCTATATAGTGAAGGGAATAAAGGAAGAAAGTACTCTGCAAGAATAAAATCCAATATAGAAGAGCTTACCGAGATTCAGATATTTGAATTGGCTATAGAACAATAAATTTGGTAGAGATTGATGAACTACAACTGATATATTTTATATTGTATTAGTAGTATGTTTCCATCAATGCCAAAGGGAGATTTTGATGAACTATAAATGATTCAATGTATGAAGATGACAAAGTTGATGATCACCAAGATGAAAAAAGTAAATGCACTGGACATTAAATCAGTTAATGTATTGTATTGTCATTTATGTCAACTTGATATGGTATGATTTCTGATATACATATTGTCACAACACTTTAAGATCTGAAGAGAAATTTTTTTTCGTTGGTAAATCACATACACCGAGTGACAGTAAACCCCGACGGACAGTGTTACCCGAGCAAGTGATACCCGAGAAAGCAATACCGAGCTAACTACAGTTATCACTGAACAGAACTAAAGTTGATGCCTGAGCTAACTGCAGTAGTCACTGAGCACAACTGAAGTGTTGACCAATGGGAACTGAAGTTAGGAAAATGAAAAAACAACTTATCTGATAGAGCTAATTATAGAGTTAACTGATTGTTTACTTTGTTTTCATCGATCAGTTGAAAGCTAAAGATAAGAAGGATATTTAAAGCATGTTTTATTCCATAAAACAAGGAGAGATTTGCAGAATAAAACTAAAGCAAGCATGGTGAGCTTTATGGGTCACGAAGTGACCAACGAAGAAAATAAGAAGGACAAGAAACAATGAAATCATGTCTATATAAAGAGACAAGTAATTCATAATAAAGAGAGGAATTATAAAGATAATTCTAGTGAAGATAAGAAGTCTTCATATAGATCTGATCATACAAGCTGGAGAACAGAGCTAAGAATTCTGCAGACACCGAGCAACAAAGAAGCAACAACATTCACTAAGAAAAAATAATTAGAGCAAAGAAATTGAAGAGAACATTGATCATAAGAGGTATTATGAGCTTACAATAATTCTGAACATCTTCAAGATTAAGTTGTATTTATGTACAGATCATATACTATTTCATTTTAACCATTGATTCAGAAAATCTCTTAACAGAGTAGGATTTAACCATTCTTTATATATTGAGATACATCCCAAGGAGTATCAAAAGGTTTTCATGTTGACAACATAATGAATGCGAGGTCAAGTGATAAAATGTTAGTTTCAAATCCTCTAACAAGGTCACACTTAACAATGTGTTTGTAACCTTTAACAAGGTTGGCTCTTCACCGAGCTCACTTCACAAGAGTGAAAATTTTGGGTTACCGGTCCCAAGTGGTTTTTCCCTTAACAGGGTTTCCACGTTAAAAATCCATGTATCAAATGTGTATATGGTTCATTACTTTGATTTTTTTCTTTACACATTACTAAAACATGATTGATCAGTAAACACTAAGTTATTTACTATATTTCGGTAAAGATTAAGCAAAGATAGATTGCTATTCGGTAAAGCTTAAGGAAAGGATAAAAATTATAAACACCGAGCAGTATATACATGTTAGATTCACACAAGGAATACATCTTGTAGGACTAAAGATAACTAGAGGTTTTATATTTGTGGTATAAAGTTTTGGATTGAATTATTGGATTAATTTTTGAGGCCACTGATTCACCCCCCCTCTTAGTTATTCTAATAATAACCTCTAGGTTTGGTGTCAACTTCATATCTTGCCAACTTTCTCATCTATACAATCTCTGCTTCCATATTTTGACATTCATCTATTTTGAATGCCAAATGCTCATTGATAACTTCCTCAACTATTCTTCCTTATTCAAGTTGAATCTTTGAAGTATTGATCAAATGTTCTAATTCTTTAATTCTTCTAATAAAATTATCACTATCATTCTTTACTTGTCTCTCCTATACACTGATTATATTTTTCAATTGCTTTTCATTCTTAAGGGAACAAATCAGTTCTCCTTCAAAGTCCACATCTACAAACTAAAATTTAATGTCTATCTGATTTGTACTTGACCTTTCTATTGCCATAAGAAATACCTCCCCTTCTTCTCCAATAGAATCTTTAGAATTATTGTTAGATACATCAACCTAAATACTTTTTTTCTTCTTATAAGAAGAATTCCCTCTAGGGTTAACTGATTTATTTTTTCTTTTCTTTTCAATTCCTTCTTTACTGCTTGATTCTTTATAAGGACAATTTGCTACATAGTGTTCTATCATGCCACAGTCAAAACACTTGAAAGGAAGTTTTCCTTTAAACTTGTCTAAACCCTTTTTAAATCTTCTAACAACGTGTAAATCTATCATATCTCCATCTTGAATGTATAAATAAGTTTCTCTACCCTTTTTATCAGTATTGAATGTTGCCTCTCTACTAGAAGACTCTTCCTTACATGTTCTCATTGTATAAGTTGCAAGAGCACAATGTAGATATTTCATTGTGTACTTGTTA
Source organism: Thuja plicata (assembly GCA_018584345.1). Classification (NCBI taxonomy): domain Eukaryota; kingdom Viridiplantae; phylum Streptophyta; class Pinopsida; order Cupressales; family Cupressaceae; genus Thuja; species Thuja plicata. Next base: position 3,944,802 of record MU228495.1, on the reverse strand, counting down.
TGGGTGTTCCCACAATAGTGTGTCCCACTTTTGAGCGCAAAGTAAAATAGGGCGTAATTGTTTCTCATTTTGGAGGCCTTCAGACGAAGTACAGTCTTCGGTCGAAGGGGGTTTATGCCTTCAACCAAAGACCCCTATGAGAGAATCTTCGATCGAAGATAGTCTTCAATCGAAGATGCCTATGTGGGCATCTTTAGCCGAAGGGGGTCTTCAGTCGATGACCCCTTTGGTTGGATTTTCAATAAATTTCGGGTGAGAATTCATTTTCACAAAAAAATTTATAATGCTCATGGACCCAGGGTATTAGATCAAATTGAGTAACGACCTAGACTTACATTAGCATTTTTTGAGCACTTTCGACCTCTTCTAACTGTCGTTGAAACCAGGTGCACATAATTCTTCCTTTCTCATTTATTTTTAATTTTTAATTATATGTTTTTCAATTGTCTTTCATTTTTATTTATATTTTTGTTATATAATGTTAGTTTTTCATTTTCAATAGTTTTAAATTATTAGTTTTTTGTTAGATAATGTTAGAAAAACGTAGTTAGAAAATATTAGAAAACTATCATTAAAAAATCGTTTAGAAAATGTTTATTTTTACATTAATTTTAATAGTTAGTTATATTAGTAGTTTTCATTTCCAGTAATTTATAATTATTTATAATTATACTTTACAAATTCTTTAAAAAAACATAGGTACACACTCTCTCTCTAGAACCCCTTAGGACCCTTTAGTACATCATAAGACCTCTTAGGACATTTTAGGATGCCTTAATACATGTCCTAGGACATATTTTAATCCTATACGAAACTAAGAACCCTTTAATACATCCTACTATGTCCTTGGACCCATTTTGAATCCAATGCTACATATCTTTAAAAGTTATAGATATGTATAGTTAGATGTTTAAATGTTTAAATTTCTTTGTGATACATGTTTAAATGTTATCTATATGTTTTCAATGTTTTGTTTAAATTTTATACATGTATAGTTATATGAACTAATATGTGAACCTACGACCCCTTAGTATGTATCCTAGGAACTTTTAAGATACCTAGGGCCTCTTAAGACACCTATGACCCCATAGGACATCCTAGGAACTTTTAAGACATCTATGGCCCCTTAAGACACCTAGGACCCCTTAGTAGGACCTTTTAATACTTAAGATTCCTTACACAACCTCTATTATCATGTAAAACCCCTTAAGAACCCTTAGCAAGATGTAAGACCTTTATTAGAACCTATTATGACATAAGACCCTTTGTAGGACCTATTACATGAGATAAGACCCTTACTAGGACCTATTATGACATGATACATGACCCTAAACCCTAAACCCTTACTAGGACCTATTATGACATGATACCTGACCCTAAACCATAAGGTAATAAAATATCCCTCTTAAGCCCTTAGTTAGGAAGTAGAATTTCAAATGTGAATAAAGGAGAAGAAACACATCTATGAATAAGCTCAAATGCCTCTTATCAATGTAGTTTGTGTTTGTGTAAACATAATTTATAAGTTAAGTTTACTTAGGCTTAGTTTACATAAGTTAGTTGTCACAATTTACTTTTTTCTCTCATCATTTAATAATGTATATAAGAGCAACTTTGGGACGACATAGACTGGTTGGTCAGGCTTTTGGATAAACCTATGATCGACATAGGTTCAAGCCTCGTCCAGTACCAATTTAGTTTACCTTTTCATGCACATGGTAGGTCCAATGATGGTTACTGTGCGGCCGAATGGGATTAGTCTTCCCTTAGATCTCCCCTTCCTGACCCCAACTTGGACATACAAGTAAGAACAAGGCACGGTAGGTTGGGTGTTGGGTTGGGTCGCAAAAATACACACTGAGATACCAAAAAAATATTTTACATAGTATCAAGTTAGTTACCATAGGTGACATTCTAAAAGATAGATAATTACACTTTATTTAATATTTTATTTATGAATTTATAATATTGTATTAGACATTTAATGTGAAGGGAAGTGAGAGCATCCTAGAAAGACATCTAAGATCAGTATGCACATCAAGTATCTAATAATTACTTCAATAGATTTCAACAAACAATCACAAGCACATACTACTATGTCATAAAATTAGAAATAGACATAGTTGATTTTCCACAGTTAAAACCTTAAATGAAAGTGATTTCAAATTATAGATCTAAGAAATTTCAGCAGCATTATGACATATGATTTAATACTTTAGAATCATGAAACCAGAAGAATGGGACAGAAGAGAAAAACACATATATACATGGGGAAAATCCTTTCGGGTAAAAATCCCCACACCCTAAAACATCAAGTCAATGTATTATTCAACAATAAGTTATAATACATTTTTAGGCTCTAAGACTTTATATCAAGATTTACATCTTGTTCCATCCTATATAGAATATCTAACATCACAACCCTTTGAAATGAACTCCTCTCCTCTTTTCTAAATCAGCTTTAAGACATCAACATTTATATAGAGTTCAACACAAAGAGGTAAGTTCCCATAATTTCCAAAACCATCTTTAACACCTAAGAGGTAAATTCTTTCATAATATAAACAACTTGCTAATTCCATGACATGTTGCTCATAGGAACTTCCAAGGCAACAACACCTATTTCATCCATAACGATCATCTTGCCAAATACAACATAAGTACAACATATAAATTACCATGACTAGGAATAGGCACCTTCCTTATGTCATGTCACTTATGAAAAGTGAACTCCACAATAAATGCCAATTTCTAAAATACAACTTCAATGCATAATAGAAATTGTAAAACAAGAGTCTTTAGTCAACACAGGAAATTGTCAAATCAATTTCCACTTCAAATTGGAAATATATACGTGACAATATATTCCTAAAACTTAGCATCTTCCAAGTGGGTACTGACTTCATAGAAAATAAGAAATATGCCATCTCATCATCTACCATGTAGGATGCCATTTCATCAAGAGATCCCACAAAGTGAATGTAAACGTAGGAAGTTAATAACTTTAGATAAGTCAATTAATTAAATAATTCAACATGCTAGGACTCTAAGGTTGAGACACCTCAATGCCAATATTCTAACACTTGTCAAAGAATTGTCAAGAGTCTTCAACATCAGCTTCTAAGGAGCCAAAAGGATGAAAACATATCATCACATCCATCCATGAAACCACACAAATCTCAAATATGCTTTATGTTTTGTCTAGACACCAGTCCTAAAAACACAAGCATAAGATCCAAGTGATAAAAAGACTACATGATAATTCTACCACTCCATTATTCTCACAAGACATAAAGAAACATAAACAACATCAACTTCAAATGCGAACACAACTGTGAAGTAATCCTCCATAAAACAAGAAAAAAACACCAACCATAATAACAATTAAATTGACTTCACCCATCCAATTGATAAACCCATGTAACTAAAAATAGAATCCATAGTAAATACTAACCCATCCAATCACCCATACCTCAAAGGTATACAACATCAGAAAAATCATGCCACCAACATAAACAACCCATAAACTACAACCTCAAGCTCCATGTGCAAACTAGTTGATGAAGACCAAACACATACAGGAACTCCCATTGCATGGGTAATGTTGAATCTGAAATATCAAAGGCATATTGAGTTTACCAATTAAAACACATAGAAAGTGTAACCATGTAGTACTAAGGATATCCACAAAGATACAAAATTTGTACAACAAAACTACTGCAAGAAAGAATTCTCTCAATCAATCTTCGTAGCCTTCCCAAGTTCTCCACATTAGACAAAAGAAAGTGATACAAGAACCTCCATGCCATCACCTAAGAACCAAGTCAAAAAACATGACCAAAAGCTAGTGATCACTATAGATCTACCAAAAACCTTGTATCCAATATCAAGTGAATCTGAACATATAAGAAGATCATTAAGACTGGACAGAGAAACTACAAACTATAAATGTGTGGCACATCCTTCTACAAACACCTCTAAGTGACAGGTGTGCCAAGTATGATCTCCTTCACAACCCCAAGAGAAAATTCATATCAATATCAAAAAACCACATTGTACCATCCTAAAAAGTAAGCACCCTTATTAGGTGGTCAATTTTAGCCCCATTTTAGAATGTATGGGTTCCCACATTGATTTCATGTCCTTCTATCCCTTGTGCATCCTTCAAATCAACATTATTTGTTAAAAATTTGAGAATGGATCTAGCTTCTATCCATGATTTCCCAATTTTCATCCTATTACAATTTATTTTCCACCTAGGTCCTTTACATCATGCATTTTTAGATTTCGAGATTCGCCCTGATTTCCTAGTGGACTGGGGTTTTCAAATCCCCTTCTTGGAACACAACCCTAGGTCTCGGGAAAAATGTTAAAATGTATTCTTGGATAAGGTCAAACTAAGTCAACCTTTTCCTAGGGATTTTCTTTTTAGTGGGCTCTAGGCATGATGCAGGGGTTTATCTTCTAGATCTTTAATTGGGGCCGGACTTGCAAAATTTAAGCCCCAAAATGTGTATAAAATGAGACCTCTCCCTCTTATTTTCATATCCATCATACATCCATTACATACCTACAATTCATGATCAAGATATATCCACATGAAATCTACCATTCATCCATTGTGCGTTCAAGAGATTCAAGTGCAAGGAAGCCATCAAACATTTCAAGTCTTCTTCTTCTTCTCTTTCTTTCTCAATACAACATTGTCGAAAAATACACCATTCCTCATTCAAGGGTTTGGTTTCATGATTTCATATTAGGTTTTTGTGGAGTCCAAGCTACTACATCAACACTTGTGATCGTGTCGAAAGAGGTATTGCATCATTGAGGTATAAGGTAATTTATGTTTTAGATCTATCTTTCGTTTCATCTTTTTTATGAAAATCCAATTCAATTTCAAGGTTAATTCCTATACAGGGGATTGACCAAGCCAAGGCCCTTTCTACAACATTTTCCCTTTGTTTTTGTGTGCAGGAATAGGATTTCAAGATTTTTGGAACCAGTTGCATGTCATTTGTAGATTCCATCAACTTCAGAGTCTCTAGGACAAGGTCAAATTTTTTGGACAAGGTCAACTTTGTTTGACATAGTCCTTTGGATCAAGAATTTTCATAGTCAAAATTTACAGGTGTCAGAGTGCCAAATCTAGAACCATACCCAATTCCAATAGCTTTGCGATAGTAAAAACCATATCTAAAGTTTATTCCTCTTCTCCTATCTTCAAGGTGAGTTCATCCTTTCTATTTCCCTCTTGCACTTACTTTCATAGATCATATTTACATTTCTTTAATCATCTATCACATTTACATATCAGTTACATCACATAATCACACTCTATACTCAAACCCCCCTTTTCCCTAGATCTTACATTGGCACCCCTTCATCCTTTTTGGGTTGTGCTAATGAGATTGGTTTTAGGGTAGGTTTGTATTCCAATGCACAATATATGATTTGGTGAGTGATCTATATCCTATCATTGTTGCCATTTTATATGGTACAAACATAATATCAAGTATCTACATGAATGTAAGATTCTCAAGTAATATCAAGCTACTCCATTTTCCCTTTCATGAAATCAGTCCATGATCATCTCCTATTATAATCATAAATGAAACTACAACCTCAAGGAGATAACCATGTTATCCATCTCTCACAATTAATCTTCTAGAACCATCTAACCGCAACTCAAGGTCCATAAATATGAAGCAAAAGCATAAACCACTTGAAATATATAATGTGCAATACCTCTCAAGTGATAAACCACTAAGTATAACAAGATTTGGGAATAAAAATTCTCCTCCAAGATATGAAATTTATCATGACTAATCGAAGAGAAATATCCTCATAGGTCTCTATTGAGCTCACATCCAACCAAGGTGTAGGCTCCTCGAACTTCCTACTGAAATCTCATCAAGAGTAACCATCTCAACATAATTTCTCTCATCTAAAGAGAATTTTAGCCTCACCTAAGTCTCTATGTATCGATGAGTAGAAACAATGATAAACCCATACTAATCTTTGAATGCATCTTTGCACCCTCATGAAGTTTCTTACACATATAACGAATGCACCCAATACAAAGAGAACTACCAGACCACAGCCAAAGCTCCAACTGTGTAAATGAGAACCCATCATAACATCATGATCTAACCATCCCCTCCTAGGAAATTGATAAGATGCTCCAAGTGAACATACCATGGTCTCAAGAGAAATGTATCATGTCAAAAATCTAACTAGTATCAAGAGTACACCATGACATAGTACCAACATAATCAAAACCTTCATCATCTGTCAACCACCACCAATACCTCAACCAAAGAATCCAAGAGTCCTCTGTGGCTCTAATATTTTACACATCCTCAAATAGTGTACATGAAAAGTTGAAGGAAATTTTCTACATTAACAAGATCTAAGAATCCCTCCAAATACTTTGTATCATTAAATAAGATCATCCATCACCATGTGATGAATAAAAAATCATTACTAAATCTCCCACTGAACTATGATATTGAGTCCTCCAAGTACACAAGACACCATCTCCCAAATCTAAAAAATCATCCAGGTCCACACACATACACATGTATTTCTAATTACACCAAGTGACACCAAGATCTCCAAAACAACAAAATACACCATGCCAGACGATCCCATAACCAAATTTGCATGTACTCACTCATCATTTAACCTCTCATCTCAAAGAAAATACACCAATACAAAAGTGACCACAAATAAGGCCAGCTAACATGTTTGCACCAACACTAAATCAAATCTAGTGGATATAGATAGTCCACATCTGAGTTATCCCACTGTAACAGAATAGTTTTCATCGCACACAACTACATAACTCTAAAATAAATATCTTTAGAATAGATCTAGAAATACCTTTTTGTATAATCCCGGGATCTCATTTGGTTCTCCTTTCTAGAATAGCATTATAAAAGTTAAGAATATTATCAGAAAATGAAGCAGGAAATTTGTGGGAGATGGTAAAGATTCTAGATTTTAGGAAGATATATGGGAGAAAGATCAAAGCTTAGATGCTATAAACACATTCAATAATATTAGAAAAATAATCAAAAGGAAGAATGGGGGATATGTGAACAACTATCTATCATTGAAGGACAAAAAGGATGAATGGAAGGAATTTAAGAAATATCTTATAGAAGGAATTTCCCAATAGGATAGTAGACATCTAGATGATGAGATTAATATCTTACTTCCCCTTCTACCTGACTACTCCCTATTTTATCTTGCTAGCAGGGATAAATGGATTTGGAGCCACAATTCTTCAGGGTCCTCTGTCAAATCATCTTACTAGGTCATGGAGTCCTACGAGAATAACAAAATTTAATGAAAGCAGGTTTGGATCCCTCACCTTATCCAAAAAATTAATAGTTTTATGTGGATCATAGCCCATGGGAATGTGCTAACTATTGATAACCTCAATAGGGGCGGGTTTTCAATGGTTGTCAAATTTTCTCTATGCCTTTCAGATTGTAAGAGTATTGACCATATGTTCATACACTTCTCCTAAACTTTAGAGGTATGACACCAAATTTTGGTTATACTTCAAGTGCCCTGGGTCACTCCGATGTCCATGAGTTTTTTGATTATCCAATGGAACTCCCGTCCTTTCAACCACCCAATTATTAAAATCCTAGAGATGCAAATTCCCCAATTTCTGGTTTGGAATATTTGAAAGGAATGTAATAATAGGATCTTTAAAGATCAAGCCAAAAACAATTTTACTCTATCTGAGATCATAAAACAACAGATTAAGGAGAATCTAAATGTTGCTTCTTTTGGAAAAGGGAAGGTTCTCCCTAACCTTCAAGAGACTAGAATAAAGCAGTGATGGGGAATATCTCAAAATCTCTTTAATATCAATTGGATGAAAGTTTTGAGGGGAAAGACCACCAAATAGATTCCAATGGAGGAAGGGTGGATTAAGTGTAATTTTGAAGGATGTGCTAAAGGGAACCCTGATGCTTCTGTTGTTGCTAGTGGTTATCACAGATGGAAATGCGATTTTCATTGAAAGTTATAGCAAGAACTTAGGGGTAGGATCAAATAATAGAGTTGAGACTGTGCTTGTTTGACAGGGAATCAAGCATGTAAAGGAATTGAAATACCAAAAAAATTGTAGTTGAGGGAGATTCAAAACTAATTATAGATCATTTGACAATTATGGAGGACTATAAAATAATGTTTAGACAATTAGATTAAAAATTATAATTGTCATTTTGTATTGTGGGCCTCACCATATGAACACTTCTAATTTTGAGTAAATAGTAGTCTAACAATAATAGGTGGCCCTCTTAAAAGATTTAATCCCATAGAGTGAAAGGAACTCATGTAGAATGAAGATATAAGGAATTTGTACACTAGAGCGGAGCTTACTCCCTACTTTCTGGCTATGAGGGGATATAATAGAAATTTTTTGACAAAAATTTGCAACTCTTAGAAAAAGGGTTTTGTTTCAATTGGAACCATTAAATTCCAAGTTACCTCAGAGGTGATTATTGAAGCAACAGGGCTACAATGTGAAGGGGATAGAATTGAAAATCAAATCGCAAGAAATTACAAGGCGTATATGAAGAAATTCTTTAAAAAATGAGAGAAGTTGGTGGTCACCTCGAATGTAAATGGTTATGAAAGGTCCCTTCTCCCTCCTTCTTACACTCTTGTTTTCTATCATATAATGAAATAATTTATTTTAGAAGTTAGCTATACGACCTTCCATCGCTACCATTTCCTAATTTTGAATCACATTAGGCATGGACAAAAGATTAATATGCCTTTTTCCCTCCTTTCGTCTCTACGTAGTAGTATAACCAAAGGGGCTTCCCCCCACTACACAAAGGCCTAATGTATGTTCATTAATAGCATGAATTTGGTAAATCCCCTTTTAGGAGTCTGAGGTTTACCAACAAGAAGTTGAGTCCACTTTTTGGCCAACAAGTGGAACTCTTTTCCCTGTTTTTCAAAATTCGTCCCAATTGATCAAAATCTTTGAAGCACTTAAAGATTGAATCTTAAGAAAATTCAGTAATGTGAAATGTAGTACTCAAAGTCTAGTTTCCCAATGTAATTTATATTAAAACCCAAATAATAAAAATTGGATTTCACTAGGTGTTTCCAAAAATAACTATTTAAAAATCACCCTTTTGGGACCTTCCATGTCTGTGTACGACAACCATAATTTGACCTAAATAAAATTATTTTTTTGAATCCTTTTGGAATATCACTTTTAAGACACTCAAGATTGATGAACACATTTTTTTGTAATTTTTTACTAAATATATTTTTTTCTACTATTTTTTATTGGGCGTAATTTTTATTTTGAAAACCCCTCATGTACGACAAGCATAAGTTGACCTAAACTCATTATTTTTTAGTTTTTTTTTTTTTTTTTTAAGTGAAAATAATTGTCTGTAGTTTGATGTCATATAATTTATTTTTTCAAAAAATATGAAAATAAATTAGTGTTATAAAAAATAAGGAAACCTGTTATTTCATGATTATTGAGTTGTTTTATTAGAAATTATTAAAAAATTAAAAAAATTAGTCCAATTTAAAAATAAACTATGTATTTATAATATATGTAATCATATCTAAAATGGGTTTTAATTTGGTGGAAAAATGCTTTAGAAAACATCTTTTTCCAAAAGTGGGTTTTGCGCGCAAAAAGTTCTTCTAGAAGTAGACTCAACTTCTTGCACTTAGGGCCCTCAGGCTGAAACTAACTAGTAGAATGACCCTCCCCATAGCTATGTCTGTATTGAGCTTATTGAGAGTAATCCTCTACCGAAAAATCCTAACCCCAAGGAAAAAGAAAAAGCTTCTAAGACCCCTTGCAAAATACCCCTTGAAGTTGAAGTCTTAGAAACAACCCCTAAAATATGTAAAGGCCCTAGTGGTAAACATAGCTTGGCTAAGCTGAGAATAATTGGAAAGAGTACCAAAAGTATGAATCCAAAGATAGAAATTGAAGACATGGAAGAGGATGCAGAGAAAATGGGGTACCAAATAGGATATGATCTCTGGAGAGAGAAGGTCTACCTATTTATTGAACAAGGAGAAAAGAGGCAAGAAGATTATGGAGGAAATTATCTCATAAATTGAATTTGAATATGAGCCCGAGGAGGAGTCCAATTAACTAATATTTCAAATGATGAAGATTATAAGGGGGGAGAGGAAGAGTAAGATGAGGAAAAGAAAGAGAAATCGATGGATATCACAATTAACCTAGTTGACTATGAAGAGGTTATAGACAAAGCTTGTTCTTCCCCTATTTGCAAAGAGGCAACTACTAGCAATAAGGTTCCTCTTTCTCCTAGCTTATCCAAAGAAACAGATAACCCTGATAGTTTCAATGAATAGATCTTAAAGACTTGCAGAACATAGTGAATGCCCTCAAAGATAATGTTCTTTCCTCAATGCATACCAAACAACTATTTGGTCATGCTATTTCTTCCCTATGAAAGATTAGATGGCGTCATGAGGAAAGTTGTGATGGGAGTGGTTTCTAGACAAAGAAAGATAAGAAATAATGCACACACACACACACACACACACACACACAGAGAGAGAGAGAGAGAGAGAGAGAGAGAGAGAGAGAGAGAGAGAGAGAGAGAGAGAGAGAGAGAGCGCTNACAGAGAGAGAGAGAGAGAGAGAGAGAGAGAGAGAGAGAGAGAGAGAGAGAGAGAGAGAGAGAGAGAGCTCTTAGTTTGAAGACTCTCTCAATAAATTGGGAGATTATCTCAATGGCGAATGGTCATAAGGAAACCACTAGCTAAGGTAGATGGCCTTTTGTTCATGATATGCGAGGTGTTGTTAATTGGTGATGTTTTTGTCTTTTAACGTTAAGACTTTTAGTTTATTTTCTAAAACTTACGACCTATGGGCAAATACAAACTATTTAGTTATGTTAATGATCACAAACTCTCATACTTATATGTTTTTTGACATGCTTAAGAATTGTAATGGTTATAGTGACAACAGTAGAGATATAGTCGTCATGAACTATCTTGTAGCTGTTTTTGGGTTTTTGATAGAATTTTGAAGTTGCGAGTGTCTTGGGTCTTTAAGTTGTAATGGTTTGAAGATGTGTTGTAATGTGCTGATTTGTGTTTTCTAAGATTAGAACCCTTTCACTGTTGAATTAATAAAAAACAATACCCAACTCACATTTATTAATTCAAATTGTTCATTTTTATTTTATATACCTATAATAAAATATTATAAAATATTTTACTTTACATAAGATATATCAAAAAAAACAACCATCAAATGACCTTTTGTAAAAATATATATATATATAACTTTGTTCTTCAAAAATATTAAACAATAAATTTATTTTAAAATGAAGATAAAAATATCTTTAACCTATTCGTTTTAGTATATTCGAGAAATCTCGAGAAATGAACGTAGAAACAACACTGCTTTTGCAATTATTCCACATCAGAGCTACGAAGACATGATGGGTTTAAACTATGTTGAAAGAAAAAAACAATATGAACTTAAATTACATCTCCGACTTTCATATTTTCCTTACAGAATTTTATTTTCCTCTAAAGTGGATGCCATCCGTAAAACCACCTCCCCAAAAAATGGTTTTCTGTACTATCATTCACATGATACTACATTGTAAATACTGAAAATCATAGAAATTACAATCAGATTCTGTAACTTGTTTGTATACTATGGAAGATTCAATGAACTCTTTGAATGGACGGCTAGTCTGTGCTTAACATTCATCTGTGTTTTCTTTGATTTTGTTGATGCTAGTGAATTTTATCATGTTGGGCGTTCAAATAATTATAAGATATCATGTTGGGTATTCAAATAATTAAAAGATATTAGAAAAAATTGTATAGGAAAACAATTAAATATAATTAGAAGTAATTATTTAACTTTTTTATTTGTATGATAGATCAGTGAGTGTAGTCTGAAATATCATTATTAAATTAATATTATTTGAATGTCAAACAATCGTATCTAATCTATATAAAATGTAGAAAATTCAGATCAACTATTTATATATAATCAGAATGTTGATAGATCACCGACTCTGATATGAAATATCAATTGACTGAAAATCAAAATTGTATCGATAACCCATAAAAAACTCATACCAACAATTCTAATATAATCAGAATCAAGCTATTCCATGCTCAAATAATAATCGAACTTTATAACTTGCATGTATATTGAAACTAATTAATGACCTGTTTTGGTCATCTGTGGTACAATTCTTAGAAGAAAAGTGTTTCATTCTTCTGCAGTGGAGCTTTTATGTCCAATTGTGTTATATATGTAATACTATCTCAAACTTTATAAATGAAACTCATTCAATGATCTATTTTGGTCATTTGTGGCTATCAATACAATACTGAAAAATTGTTTTATTCTTATTCAGTGATGTTTCCATGTACAATTGTAATACTATTTCAAACATTATAACTTGCATGTATAGTGAAGCTAATCCAATGACCTGTTTTGGTCATTTGTGGCCATCAATACAATACTAAGAAAAGTTGTTTTATTCTTCTCCAGTGGAGCTTCTATGTACAATTGCATTATATATGTAGTCCTATCTTTTTGAATAATTTATGAGCAAAACCCATCAGAGATATGCCCTCAGATTTAAGTGGATTACCTACATACCACTGAATTACTAGCCCTTCACAGGTTTTAGTTTTCGGAGAGTTTGGTTTTCTCTTCAAATAGTTTTTAACCAGATCAAACCTCTTAAGGTTGACTTGAAACACTATCAGTAGGGATAGAATTTGTAATAGGAGAAGGTCCAGAGGGAGTAACAGGCCCCTTTGGCAACTTAGTGAGGAGCAGCTTAGAATAACTCTTCACAGCATCACCCCTTTCTACTTCTGACTGCGAACTCCCACATTCATCATTTTGGCCCTTCTCTGCTGGAACTTCAATTGAGTCAGGTGAGGAACGAGCTGAACATATTAAAAAGAAAACAACAATAATAAAAACCATCATCCATGATGACACCAACCATGAATATCTCGGGTGGCGTGTCATTCTATGGTCCTTAGATGACTTCCAACCTCTTTATCCTTTTGTTTCCAAATCTTATTCCTTTTAGATTTGTTTTGATTTACTGATGCTCAAAACCTATCTGGCGATTTCAAAACACTGCTGCTGGAGAAAATCCCTTTAATTCCCACCTGTGTTCAGAGATAATTTTGATTTAGTGAGAGTCAAACATAGGTCCAATTTCACAACCTGTCTAAGCTCAAAACATGGATGTGAGAGAAGATCTCTAACAGGAGACATTCATCTATGATTTAAGATGATTTTAACTTGCTGAGATCCAAGAAAAAAATTAATATTTACTCGGTGCTTGTATTCAAAATTATGTCAACAGAGAAGATCTTCATATCACCCACCTGTGACAAAAAAAAGATATTGAGTTGATGAGACTCAAGCACGCCCACGCCGTTACCACCGACCTAAGCTTGGAAAATCTTCAACCAAATAAAATATTCAAATGAGGTTTGAATTTGTTGATCTTTCTTTGATGATGAATCATAGAGTTTGATCTGAAAAATTCAGAAAATCTTATAAAATAAAACTAAAAACTATACACAATAAGATTGAAGAATACAGAGATAAAGTGGGACTTTCATAAGACTCTAGAACACCTTACAACCCTCTTAAACATGAAAAGCTGTTGTTATAGAAGATCATCAAAAAAGTATTCAGATGAGATTGGACAAGATCGTTTCTTTTTTTGTCTTTCTCTTTTATCTACAAGAAATCCAAAAAATCATGAAATTTGATTCAAAACATCATGAAAAAAACTTACACTATCAATACCATAAATCATGCACAATAAGTTTGAAAACTACAGATTAAATCAACCCTGGCAACTCTTATCAATCCAGAACATACATGACAGCTAAATCTGAATAAGATAAAACCCTTTTTTCCTACTTGTAAGAAATAATGGTAGTTACCAGATCTTCCTTGTCAGCCTCTGACTGGCCGCCATAAAAATGTGGGCTTGTTTTTCTGACTGCTATCCCAAGAATCAGGCATCCATTTTGACTTGGGCAAGGGTTCCATTAATGAATGTGAACAAGGGAAATTAAGAAGTGGCCACAAAGTCAAGACAGCAATATCTCTAATGTTGTATCATTGTTGAATTCACATCACACCTAAACACCATGAAACAATGTACAAAGGGCAACAATAAACTCCTTTCTGACTTTGTCGACGTTAAAACATGTGGACAGAAGATTACAAACATTAGAATCTTAGGGTTTTTTTTTTTTTTTTTTAAATATGAATAGAGGCCTTTACTATTCTGGGTTTTAAAATTATAGAAGCAAAGAAAATCAATGGCACGAGGGTCCCCGCATGGTTTACTGGAGAAGTTGAGGTGCATATTAATGAGTCTCGTCAACTGCTTGACAAGCATGCTTTGCTCTGCTGACTTAGGAGGTGCCGTCTGTAATTAGACTAAGTCTATAGTGATAAAATACGTTCAGCTCTAGATTTTTTTGGGAATAGTTTTATTATGTTTACATTAGTTAAAATGCTAAGAAATGTCTATAACCATTTTTTTTAAGAGTGAATTAGTGGATATAGATAAGAATTTTCTCATCTTGCGAAGGGGCCCTTGGAGGGGCCCAAGAAATGAGGGTATTTCTGGTTGGAAAAGTTTCCATTTTTATTATATTTATAATGTTTTTAAATTAGAAAAAGTTTAAAACTTTTTTACAATAAATTACAAAGACTGCTGAGTTGAACGAGCATGAAAGCAACATAAAACATAATGGGAACAGTAATAGGAACAATAATATGACAAAAATAGCAAGGCAACAATGAAAAGAATACTAATATAACATATATAACAATGAAAGCATCATATAACATAATAGGAACAGTAAGTAAGCAACAGTTTTGCGGAGCTGATTTTCAGTGCAAGTCTAATAATGTTGTGTGGATTACAGTCTAAGAGCTTCCCCCCTGAAAAACTTTTCCCTAAATAATGGATTTCTCAATCCTTCTACACTTATCTAAAACACTCCTTCCAAATTTACAAACGAAAATAATATAGTGAAAATTTGTTTTCTCTCACCAACTTATCCATCTATCATTCTGAGGTTTGGATTTAGCATTCTAAATGGCTAAAAGAATGTTAAAACAGTCCGAGTTTTGAAAATGAGATATATTTAGGTTGTAAGGAAGATCTTGAGGTAAAGTTAAGCCTCCAAGAAGAGATTATGAAATGAAAATTGGAAATGGTCTAAAAAAGTGTAGCAAGATTGAGATGTACTAAATGTCTCAAAGGGGAGAGAAGGGCATGTAGGTTGGGAGAAAAATAAAACCTATCCAATCGAACCATCTTCTAGAAGATCCCTTCTCAACAATTCTCCATGTGAACAATGGGTCTATGAGAGTCCATTTTACCTATAATAGGGTCATACATGCCCAAGGAGTTTTTAGTTAGGGTCCATGTTTCAAACTCTAGCTACAGAACCCAAGGGTGGCTTTCAAAACTATGGTAAAAAAGGTGCTCCACCAAATCAAAGTCCCCTCTAAGTACCTAATCATCAGTAGGTAAATAAGAAAGTAACCATTCACATAATGTAGCTCTTTGGGGTGAGGAGTTGGGGCCACAAATAAAGAAAAGTCCAAGAAGGGAGTCTTGGAAGAGGATGGTAACCCAAACACAATAGTTGTCTAGATATGATCTAGAAGGGAAAATAGACTTACAATCCATGGAGAAAGATCTAGGACAACCCCACATTACCCTCATTGTGATTGGTATAAAATAAATTGCCTCTTTCCAAATAGCCACAAGAGATGCATCAAGATGAGTGTGGCTAACTTTAGTTTCTTGAAGGATTAAGAAATATGTATATTTTTTCCGGATAGACTATTTGACATGAGTCTTATAGGATGGGCTAGTGAATCCCCTTACAATCCATGATTGAACGTGATAGTTCATTGACGAGGAAAGTGTCAAACTGATTAAATGTCACTGGAGCTCAAGGATCAAGAGGGAAATTGATGGGAGGTATCTCTCTAGACAAAGAACAAGACCACATCCTCAAATGGTTTGAAGGAGGAGATTTAATAGGATTACTTGGCCAAGAGCGTGTATTCACATGATTATTTGAATGGGGTTGAGGCTAAACATGTTGAACACACCCTAAGACTGGGGTGAATCAACCTTTACTTAGACATTAACAATTTCATTTGAAACTTAAAAATAAAATCATATTAACCAATTGAGGATTTAAAAGGAAAAAACACAACACAAAGATTTACATAGGGACACCGAGCTTTTTGAGTGGAAAACCCAATAAAGAAAAAACCATTGTGAGAGTTGTCTTAGAATACATATTTACCAGTATTACAATTTTTTATAAGGTTCGCTGCCAAAGGAAGCTCACTGGTCCCTCATGTATATGTTGAGAAAGATACAGTGATACATATACCTCCCAAATGTTGGCATGATTGGCAAGTTAAGAGAGTTAATGCTACTGCATTGATGTCAACTAGATCAAGTGCATTTTTAAAGGGGGAGTTAGATGCTATTGGAGATAGTCAATGCATTCATAATAGTGTTAGTATGTGATAGCTATAGGGTGCATCATGTGGAATTTGGTTGATGATGTTAAAAGAAAAGGTTGATTGAGTTCTTACTAGAGAAGTTGCAAAGAAGTGTACATGTGTTCCTAATTGAGGGACGTGATTTATTCTGAGTTGAGTGCTGGATTGACAAATGATAGCATATATTACTTGTGTCAATAATATAGGCTCTTGAAGTCCTAATGTAGAAAAGGCAGTTAGTGTTGGTGAATAAAGAGTTTACTATGCAGATGTTTAGTCTTCTCACTATCGCGATGAGAATAGAATCCACTAGCATGTTGGCAATAAGAACATAGTTGGAAGTGATGGGAGCTTTATTCTTTGACTTTAACAACATAATATCAAACATTAATGATATTAAAATATTGTTATAATTCAAACAGTTGGTATTTACTCTCTATTGTTTGTAGGTATGAGGTTTGCGTTTCCAATTGTTTAAAATACCAATGGTCAGTCAAAAGGAACGAGTATTTATTGATTCAGTTTGGTTACTGATTCGGTTCCATGGGAAATAAATCTTCTAACTACTTGATGAAGTATGTAAAAGATATGGCAACTAGCTTGTTGGTTGGCTGAAGTGTGGAATGAACGATAGAAGGAGTCCTCTGCAAAGAGGTCAAACATTTTAGCATGTCTATCAGATAATATTTATTAATTAAATATCATGTATCTATTTTTATCTAGAAGTAAGGCATTTTATGAGGGTTTTGATGATTTGATGAGAATCAAAGGACAATGTCTCTATGACAATATGTAGATGTTCGATGAGAATAAAAATAGAGTATCATGTGCTTTAATGAGTTGCAGATATGAGATATCGTGATCAAAGTTTTTATGGTTTAAAGGAAGAAATTGATGATAAGAGAAGAGTGATGGATTCTATATATGCGGACATAATTTAGAGTTGTATATTGTCATGTTTATCATTGTTTCTATAGATGAGAATCATAACACTCAGTTTGTAATGTTGATAGTAGTGTTTAGTATTGTCTTTTTTTTTATCATTCCCGATAATAGATATTGTAGAGAGAAAATTGTATAGAAATAGAGTAACCCTCTAATTTATTATTGTTGTTATATTTTTTAAGGGGTTGGTGCCCTTAATATATCTAGTGAGGATCACAGTGAGGGTTTGGTTAGTTAGACCTTGAGATCAATGAGATCATTTCTAATAAGGCATATTTGTAATCAGTGAGAGTATTGGTCAGTGAGAGCTAATAAAGTGATGTTTAATAGTGTTTTTTTATTCTTTAAGGGTTTTCCACTCAAATAACTAAATTATGGTTCATTCATGTATGACTTATGTGCTTTATGTTTCTTAGTGTTTTTGTTCCTTAGTTTAATAGTTTGATATGATATGCTACATTTGTTTGATGGAATGTTGATTGTTTGAAGGCATAGTGCTTAATTGTTTATTAATCAAATTTATTTTAATAACCACTAATTCACCTTCCACCCCCACCTACCCACCCCCAGTGGTCTAGGTATTCCAACAGTTGTATCAAAGCAGCCAAGTTCCTTGTAGAGGTTTAAGAGCCCTAGGTTGATCTTGGTTTTGGAATACTTGGTTGTAATGGCACAAGATAGTTCTACAATTGCCAAAGTACCTCTATTTGATGGTACTAGCTATGTCTTTTGGAAGATTAGAATGTAAACTTACCTAATTTCTATAGGAGTTGATGTGTGAAGTTCAATTCTAAATGGTTACAGTGTACCAACTACTTTACATACTGATGTTGCTAGTAAAAAGGAATATGAGATAGATGCTAGCAGAAAAAAGTATGCCATATTGTGTGGTCTGTCTAAAGATGTTTTTATTAAGGTTATGCATTGTAAGTCCTCACAAGAAGTCTCATATAAGTTGAATAATATCTATCATGGTAATGATAGAGTGTAGTAGAAAAAGATATAAAATCTTAGAGCAATATTCGAAGACATGAAAATGAGTGATGAAGAGAAAATAGAAGAATATCTTATTAGAGTGAATGAGATAGTTAATGTTATTCATGGTCTTAGAGAAGAGGTGGATGATAAATATGTTGTCAAGAAGGTCTTAAGATCCTTTCCATCTAGATATACTCAAAAATATATGCAATAGATGAAAAAAAAAGATCAATATTGTGTCCCACTTTGACACTGAAACGAACATTCTAAAAACAAACTTCACTTTCACATACATATTACCGCAAAACCATTAAGAATTTGAAGATGATGTAAACTAATGATTTTTAGCATTTTTTTTCTAGTTTCTAAATACTTTTTTTAAAAATGGAATTTATTTGTATCCATTTTTCCTTTTCCTTCAAAAAGTGGTTTGTATGAAAAAACCAACATTTTTAAAAAGTGACAGTCACTTTGTTCGACATAAGTTTTTCTTGAAAAATGATAACGACATAATTATTTCGAGGCTAGGTTTGTAATGTATCAATAACTAGAGGATGTAAACAGTTTCATTCAATTTGGTTCAAAATTTTATATTTTATTGAGTTATGAAGTGGCATTAGCTGTAGTTTAGACATAGGTTTCTCTGGTTTGTTCTATCTTGATCTGTATATATCAAAATTTTTTTTTTTTTTTTATAGAAAGGTAACATAAATACCTATTAGACACATACTTTTCATAAAACAAATTTCCTAATTTGCTAAATGGCCAAACAACCTATGTTTAATTAAACTAAAAATAGAAAGTCACAATGAACTTGATATATATCAAAATTATAGTCATTGTAAAGCTTGTTTAGAGTAGCACAATCTAACATTTTTTTTGTAGAATATTGTCTTACATGGCCCTTTATTGAGGCCTCCAAAGGGCAAATCTCTGCACAAATATTTTGTTCTTAGAAACAAATCCAAATTTTGACACCTTCGTTCGAAGCCCCCTTTGACCAAAGGTATTAAAGGGCTTCAGTCGAAGGTACCTTAGACCGAAGACCCCCTGGAAAAATAAAAGTGGAAATGACACTCCCGTATTTTTGTGCCAGGGTTGTTCGACCGAACTAGGCTGACCAAGTTGTTTTTCTTAAAGCGACTTTTCAATTGGGTATAAATGAAAGTATATGTTTTTCTTTTTTTCTTAAACGTAAAAAACCATTTAACTCACTATTTCTTAATAGAAGCGTAAGGAAGTTAATATATGCACATATTTTGCATCTAGTAATTATTCCAAATGTTATTTTTAAGAATGGAGATGGGAAACAAGAAGGGAAGGCACACTAAATCTCCAAGAAAAAGGTTACCTGGTAGAGAAAAAAATTGTGAAGCTGCATTGGCATATTATTATAAAACTAAAGAAGGTATGCATCTCTAATTTCACATGCCCAAGTTTTATATGTCTTTGTTTTCAATTTCCTATAAATTTTTCTCATTTGATTCATTTTTGTGCATGTAGCTCACAATCAACAAGTACAAGTTGAAGGAGAAGTTTTGGTAGGAGAGTCAACCCAAGTTGAAGAAATGGATGTTGGAGAAGGGTCTGAATCACTCCCTACGTAAGCTCAGGAAATGGAAGTTGGAGAAAGGCCAGGATCACTTGTTCCTACTAGCATGGATGAACATATAGATCTAGCTCAAACTGTAAAGAAAAAAAAAATGTTTTAGAAACCTAGATCATTTACTTACAATGGATGTAGAAAAATTGAGATCACTTGCTAATGTTGAACCCTTAAGTCTCTCTAAGAAGAGTTTGATGAACAAGATATCAAGGGAAATAATGGCTGAATTTTATAATCTTGAAACACTTGAACAAGCCCAACTTCTTTCGATTGTACTTAAACAAAAAAGTTGCAAGAGCCATTAAAGTTATTGGGTGTAGAAACAACATCAAAAAAGAGAAAAATTCTAACATGCAAAGTGATATTATTGAAAATGCACGAAACGTTTGAGCTCTGTAGGGATGCGATCTTGATCTAAAGATAGGCCATTACAAGAAGAGTGATGTTGACATCCATTGTAGGTAATACTATGTCCTAAAATAGACAACTATCTTCAGTTTCATCTCATATTGGTTTTAGTAGGAAACTAATATCAAGATATGTTAAGAAGGGAATTATTTTCGATGATAGAACCATGGAAGTAAATTGTACAATTATGGGTAGAGCTCTTCATTCTAATAGGATTGAGGAGGGAATCAAGAATTTGATCACAAATTTTTGGAATGATAATAATTTTCCTTCATCAAACCGTAGAGATGTTATCAGACACAGGATTAGAGCTAATGAATATGAACATAATACAAAACATTGGTTGGACACAACACAAGATGAAATGTATGTGTGATAGGTTTAGGGTTTAGGGTTTAGGCTCATGTATCATGTTGTAATAGGTCCTGTAATCACCCAAAAATGGTCTAGCAAACCCATAGCCCCCCTTTTCTCAAATATTTGGTCTTAATAAATCCTAAATCTAAGACATTATCGCTAGACTCTAAATTATTGAGAATTTAATCTAACTTGCTTACATAATTTTAATCCTAACTTGTTGAATCAAATAATCAAACATCAAAGCCTAAACCCAAAAAGCATAAAACATTGGGATAAAATCAAAAAGTCCTAAAGTTCAAAAAAAGTGAACCCATTCACACATGGGTGTGCACTCAAAAATCAAATAAAATAAATAAAAGGGAGGAAATTACCAATTTTGTCTTATTCTCCTCATAAGTTGACCAATCAAAATCACTTTATCATCTCAAATGGATTGAGACGGATTGCATCTCCACCCTTGATCAAATTCCTTTGCCTCTTAATCTCAACCACACATTCCTTGGAATCTCTTATGAAAGGGATAGCTCCCTTGTTCATTCAGAACAAGAAGATTTGGAGTAGAGTTATAATGCTATTTTCATCCTAGAATTCATAGTGCATTCATAGTTTATTTACTCTCATGGTAGTTTCTTGCATTTTGGCATTGTTTACCTTCATTTCTTAGCTTAATGGAATTCTAGTTCTCATCTCATAGCTTAATCTATATGCATTGTTCTTCTCATTTCTAGTTCAAATATTGCATCTCAGTTTCATTCATCATAGTTGCTATGAATTTCATTAGATAGTTTATGCATTCGCATTTTCAAACTTTCAAGAGCAAAGTATGCAAGTCTATGCATCTTGCTCCATCTTGCATTGAATCTTCCATTTTGGAGTACTCAAGTCACTGATTTCTCTATGTCCAATCTGATGGACAACCATGAGAATCACACTTGCTTCAACTAGGAAGCAATAACCCAATTTCTAGGGGTTTTATCATGCTTTCAATCTTATGTTTTTACTAACCCTTTTTGATGTAATGGTTTATTAAAGTGTTTGGTTGTAGATTCTAATTTCATATTTTACCACACACATTTTTGGTGCCCACCGTGGGGCAGAAAGTTGTGTTTTGCTCCATTTTTACAATTTCTTGCATATTTTTGACGAAACTGCATTTTTTGTTGTATTGTTCTCTATTCTCTAGCGTACAAAAAATTGTAGTTTGGTACTTTGTCGTATGAGGGCAGGTATATTGTCGTATGAACTTTTATAAACTGTCTTTTTTCATATCAGAGAATTAGATTTTTTGTATGAGCTTTGGTGAGTTTCTCTTTTGTCGTATGACAATTGCTATATTGTCATACGAGATTTGATGGTAGTCTATGTTTTGTACTTTGTCATTTCAAAAATAGAAAGCATTTTTAGGGTTTCTCTTGAGCTAATTTCTGCTTTCTAATCTTTGGCATGTCTTAGTTGGTCTCTTTGCTATCTATTTTTGCAGCCTAACTGGTTTTTTGTAAAACATTTTTTAGCAAGATTCGCTTGCCAAAGCCACATTTGCACACTATTTTAATATAACTACTAATGATTTGTGCTTGTAGGACGCTTGTCAAAGAAAGTTTGAAATTACTAATGGTCGCGTTTGTAGGTTGCCTTGAAATCACATCAACTAAATGATCGTGCTTGTTAGCATTTTCTTTTGATTCATAGGCACATAGATTAGTTAGAAGGATTTGTTTGTTTGATTTGAATCAAGTGTTAGGGGAGTATGATCTCTTTCCTTTGGGAAGATCAAAAACCTATACTCACTTGCTTTTATTAAGAAATTAAATCTTTGGGAAAGAACTTAAAGCGTGTATTGTGTGTGTGTGGAGAAAATGATACTAGATAGGAGAGTATGCTCTTTTCCTCTTGAGGGAAAATCAGAAATCTAGACTCCTTTTTGTCACCAATCCATTTACTTTTCAAGCTAAACCTTTAGAGGGCCTGCCAAGGGAGAAATCTCTTGGGAACGACCTAAGTGGGGAACAAGCAGACCTGGCTACTTCCACCCCACTATAATAAAATGCTTCCTTCAAACCAAAGAGAGGGAAGACTTGTCTATTTCTATCTTCAATGCTTTCTCACTTGTAGGGACTCATTGCCCCAGTATTGCTAAGAAAGAGGTACATTTGATTTGGCACTTGTAGGGCCATTTTTGGTCTCAATCTTGTTTAATAGACTATAAGGGAGATACATTCAACTTGTGTAGGGCCGAGAGGTCTCAATCTTGCATGCGAGACTATACACTTTGGGTCCTTGTAGGGATATATGCCTTAATTTTTCTTGTGAAACCTCAAGGGATAGTCATGAATGGATGAACTTAGTAAACACCTTTTAGATAGAGGCTACCCGATTTATCTCCGAAAGTATCATAATCTTTGTGCAAGGATTGATCCAAGTGGACTTTACCCGGATCACCCCAAGATTTTACACCCAATATATGTATTCCCAAGGATGTTTGAAAGCATGAATGTGGCATGGGGGAGCTTATGCAATTCGAGCATTGCATCTCTTTCCAAAACCCACAACGTGCCTAGTCAAACATCAAGACTTTCAACAAACATCAAGACTTTCACCTCAAACTTTAGGCGAAATTGTCCAAAATTCTTACACACAAGTGTCAAACAATCTTTTCTCATTTCAGACTATTGCATTTGTCATATGGCAGCACATCTAGGGGTAGAAAATCATATAAAGACTCCTCTATTGTTGTTTAGGAACCTCTATATTGTCGTATGAGACTTGAGTTGGAAATAGTCTAGCATTGAAATCTTTGTCCCTTGATCTCATCTTTGTAACAAGCAGCTATCATACCTTGTCACAGTCTTTTCAGCTTTCAAATCTGGTGGTTATACTCTTCATTGTCCTTTTGTCCTAGCTTTTCCCAACTCTCTCAATCATATTGACTCTTTACTCTTGGTTCTTTATCAAATTTATCGCAAGTATCGTCTCAGAAGGTATTCAGACCTCAAACACATGATACCTTGCACAAGTTCAACAAGAAAACCAACCTTTTCTTCATCAAACAAATCTTTAAGCTTTGACAATTTAATTGACACCTTGATCCTCTAGCAACGTTAGTCACAGATTGCCATACATGGTCCAAATGAGAAGCCAAAAGACCGATCTCGATGCTAAGGGAAAAGCTATAGATGAATTTTCTCAAGGCCTACCTTCTTGTCAGAAACCCAAGACAGACCAAGAAATCTTATGCAAGGACACTCTAAATCTAGAACCAACAATATCAGTGTTTGACTCCTCAAACTTGGCTGCCCACAACATTTCAGCCATGTTGGCCTACGATTGGGGGTCTCAACATGAACATCAAAGTCAGCATACTAGTGTTTCTTCTTCTATAGAAGAGCCCACTTCTGAAGAGA
This sequence comes from Thuja plicata, assembly GCA_018584345.1. Lineage (NCBI taxonomy): Eukaryota > Viridiplantae > Streptophyta > Pinopsida > Cupressales > Cupressaceae > Thuja > Thuja plicata. The sequence goes on along the minus strand of MU228495.1, from coordinate 3,920,507 downwards.
TTAGGAAGTGTCAGCAAGACAAACATTTTCAAAAGATGATGCAAGCCATCATGCAACTAGACAAGGATAAGTATTTTATGCATCTAGCATCAACAAGTGTCAAAATTCCACTTGCTTTCAACATTGAGGGACTCATACAACAAGAGGAAGAGTCACCCATCACTATTCTTAACCAACAATTGCAAGACATGGGATGTGAATTATGGGAGCTCAAGAAGGAAAAAGAACAACCTCCTAGTAAATACTCATTGGAGTCCATATGCCCATTCCCGTTTGCCAAGAACTTGAACATGCCACCTTTTCCTCCAAAGGTTGAAATCCCTAAATACAATAAATACAATGGGGAAGGTGACCCTCAAGATCATGTGATGGAATTCTGCACTCTTAGCATGGATTTTATGCATGAACGCACATATCTGATGCGACTATTCCCATGAAGTCTTAGCAGCCAGGCCCTGGAATGGTTCACAAAACTCACACCTGACATACAAACATTTGACGAACTGGTTCAAAAATTTATTCAACACTACTCTTACAACATCTTACACATGGTCACTATGCTCAACCTTTGTAACACCAAGCAGCATACATGCAAACCTTTTGTTAAGTTTCTCCAAAGATGGAGAAGGTTATTCGCAAGGTACCCTAGACAAATACCAGAGCCTGAAAAGATCAACATCCTCATCAATAATTTGGTTCCTGAAATGAACTATGCAACATAAATACAAAAACATACCTCCTTCACTGACTTTGTTGATAGCGCCATGAGAATCAAAGATGTCCCCGTCAGAAAAGGGGATATTACTTTGAATAAGGACAACAAATCCAGCAACAATAACAACAATAAGGACAAGAGCAAATACTAGAATAATTAAGAGCCACAACATGGTTAATGATGGCTTTGTTGATTCACCCAAAATAAAATCTAATGAACCAATATTCAACCTTACTACTAGCATACAGGGTGCCACGCAAGTTTAGTTGCTCCTAAAACTTCTAAAAACACTGAAGATACATGGAAAGACAAAGCACCATGGGTCCCTCGACCTAAATGAAATTTCACTCCTCTTGGAGAACCCTTGGAAGATGTTCTAAAAAAATTGGTTGCCAATAAGATTATTAAGATTTCTAATTTGAAACCATGGGAACCTGAGGTAAAACCTAGATAGTGGAATGATGACCGCTACTCCGAATTCCATAAAAATAAAGGGCACTTGATGAATGACTATATGAAATTGAAACATGTGATAAAAGATCTAATTGATAACAAAACCATCACGGTCGGTATTCATGGCTCAAATGATGATCATAAAGGCTTCAAGCAACCTTTTCCATCTTATGAGAAGGGTGAATCGTCACAAACTATAGGAGTCACTGTAAATCATAAATATACCGACACTGACAATGTGATCCACATGCTTGAACCCTATAACAGATCCATGAATGTTATTGTTATTAAAGATAAGGAACCTGATTCTGCTAATGTGGTTACCAGAGGTCAAACCAAAGTCACCCTTAAGGGAGTGGCGTGCACATCTAAACAAACAATGGTACCAATAGACAAGCCTTCATCATCTAAACAAGTCACTACAAGTTATAATTTGATCGATCAATTGCAAGGAACTCCTGCTCATATTTCTATATTAGAGTTGTTGAAACTGTCACCCTCACACAAGGAAGTCCTTGAAACAACACTTATTGAAACCAATGTTCCTAAAAACCTTGATATCAGTCTATTTCATACCATGGTTAATTGTATGACCTCTCCTCACTATCTTTCTTTCTCAGAAGAAGATGACAAATCTCTTAGTCACCCAAACAATCACCCTTTGCACATAGAGGTTTTGATTCACAAACACCAGGTCAAGTCTGTTTTGATAGATGGAGGAGCTGGGTTAAATATTTGTACCCTCAAGCTAGTCACAACACTAGGATTTTCTGAGCATACTATTGATCCTTGAAGAAAAATTACTATTAAAGCATATGAAGAGGAAGAGTGATCATCCAGAGGACTTATAGTGCTCCCAATCAGGGTATGTCCCATTGAGAGAAATGTCACATGCCAGGTACTGGATCTACATCTTTCATACAATATACAGCTAGGGAGACCCTAGATCCACGATATGCAGGCGGTCCCCTCCACATATCACCAATGTGTGAAATTTCCCTATAATGGAGTAGAAGTGACCATTCAACCTAACAACACTTACTCCTGTAACACCTTGTTTAGCAAGCTGACATCATGGTTCCACACAATAAGGAGGCATTGCAAAACTCTGAAGCAGCTCAAAAGACACTTATGCAAAGCCTTGAGGCAAAACTTAAGATTCACAACACAAGCATGGGGGAGTATCAATTGACTTCTCTCCATATCTCTCCCAGATCTTATGGCATACCATCCTCCTCTTTCCCACCTTCAAATGGAAAACAAGTAGAAATACATGAGGGAACCAGAATGGTGAGGGCAAGAGTATCTCTTTCAGAGGAAAATGAAGAAAAGGTTGTTCTTGCCTGGTTATATAAAGATGAAGAGCAAACTAACAAAGTGAAACATGTGGAGATCTGCCCAGATAAATATGGGAAAGGATATCAGATGATGAGACAAATGGGATATGTAGGTAAAGGACCCTTGGGTAAGGATAAAGGTCTTGTGGAGCTTCTCCATGCAAAATTTTGGGATCCCACAGATAAGAATAGTGTAGGGTACCATGAGAACAAATTTCATTCTCCTCTTGAAAATAGTCATCCTAATAGCGCTCACACAGATACCTATGATATAGACACTGATAGTGGAGATTAAATCATCCCTCTCCCCTTTGAGAAGTTGATGAGTGCCGCCACTGATGGTCTAGCCTATCAAGGAGAACCATATGTCCCCTCATTCTACAGAGCTTCCTTTGAACCAAATGGGTCCAGCACTACAAATACTATAGAGGTACCAGCCCAAGGATCAGAAGATAGACACCCTAACTAGGGGAAACTTGTCTTCACCTCCCATGTCCTTGACTTACCACACTTGGGTGAACCCACAATAGTGGGTTACACTTTTTTGACTAAACAGACATTGAAGTCTACATTTTGAAAACAACTTTCAGATTTAGATGCATATTGTTGTTAAACTATTTGAAATCAGAAGATGAAGTAAACTAGAGTATTTTAGAATTTTCTGTCTAGATTCTAAATATATTTTTTTCTTTTTTTTTTGAATTTATTTGAATGGTTTTTTTTTTCTCCCACAAAAAATTCTATGTTGCTGAAAACATCATTTTTAAAAATTTACATTGACTTCATAGAGCATAACTTTTTTTCTAAAATAGATATCAATGCAATTCTTTCAAATTTGGTTTTGTAACATCCATACAAAGGGCATGCAATTGGTTTAACAATTTTATCATGATTATTTCATTTTTTATGAATGTTTGAAGTAGAGTAAACCGTATTTTTGACATACCTTGACTGCATAGCTTATAACTTATTATGTATTTATCAAAATACAGTTTTTTTTTTGATAAAAAGTAAACTCGAAGCCGAAGGAAACTGTTATTTTTTAATTTTTTTTTTCTCTTTTCTACTATTTTTCATTGAACGTCAAACTTGGAGGTTTATATTAGATAAAAAAACCTACATTTGATGCACGTCAAAAAACATAGACCTAATTAATTCAAAAATTGTCAAATCTATATTCGTCAGAAAGCTCATTCAGATCACTTGTGCTATGAAAAGGTATGTCTCTTTATTCTTCCATTGGAGTCCCCCGCTTGAGCCCAGAAGCCCTGAAAACTACAAATTTTTGTTAGCCTTTGAAAATGGCCTCTAATTAGAGGGTTTCGATAGAAAGTAGTTTCGATCAAAACTACTTTCTATCGAAAGTACTTTCTTAGTTTAACATGGGTATGGGTAAAAACCCAAGTAAAATCTTGACTAGTTAGTTTCAATTGAAAGTAAGCCAAAAAGGTAGTTTTGATTGAAACTAAGAATGTATCGATCGAAACAATTAGCTAATTTCTATCGAAAGTACCCAACTAAACCTCCCACCTCACAGATTTTGTGAGGAATTGCTTCCTCTGAAAAAGTGTAACCCACTATTTTTGGTTCACCCACTTTTCAAATGATGGAGTGCATGCTATTGAGGAGGTCTCTCCTCATGCCTCTAAAAAATCAGAAGATAATTCCACTCAACATAGCGTGGATCAGAAAAACAAAAACAATAATTACCTAAGTGTCCCAAGGACTATCTCTCATTTTTTGGAAGATAGAGATCAAGATCCTATTCAATTTGATTATGGTCCAGATGATACTCTATCAGAACAGTATCCTAACCGATGGCAAACTGTGGCTCCTACGCATGCGTTAGATATACCCCATTCAATTGAAATAGACTCTAATGAGTACGAATGGGAATCCTTCTCTGATGCTACAATGGATATTGAAGTGGATGTGGTTCACAAGTTTGCATCATATGTTCTACATGAAGATAGTGTTCACACCAATGAACCACTAAGTGAACACCCTGAACCAGAACCCATTCTCATTCCCAATGATGACTCTAAAGAAGAAGATAGGCCGTCTCTTCCATGCAACACAAACTAGAATTTTGGGAGAGAGCCCAAGAATGCTATTGCATCAGCTACTCAGGATTGGGATCCCAAAAGGCATTCTAGTCATGTCGGCGTGTCAACGAGAAATAGAAATGGTCATATCTCCACTAGCTACAACCATGATTTTAATAATGGATGATGGGCACAATGGGACCGTGAAATAGAAGAAAGTGATGACACTTGGGATCTTAGGGATCTTAAAGAACTTGATATGGCTCCTCCACCGCGTGTTCTATCTAGGATAATTCATGTTATGTTGATGAGTGTATTTCTATAACGTATGGCAGCTCAGGAAACATAAGAAAGCACTAATGCTAGGTCAAATAGATTGAATCCTTGGACTGCCAACAACAAATCCACCAGACACGCTAGGATGAATCATAGTATAGGAAATCCTTCAGAGAGTGTTTTTATAGACCTCCTCTTACTTGTTAAAGACCATGATTTAGATAACTTGGTGCTATCCTTGGAACCTATTGATTCCTTACCTCTTCATCATCCTGAACTAATTAATTGGAATCATGATGCGTCCCTAGACCTCATTACTGCTCCTAACAACTAAACATTGGCTTGCTACCTAAATGCTATTGAACCTCTCACCTCTTCCACTAGTGCAACAAGCGTAAGCATGAAAAAGGGGGACATCAAGTTCCTCAGCCTTAAAAGAAAAGATAAAAAGAAAAAAAGGACTGATGGTGAAAACCACTTTGTGGCAGTGTCAGATCCAAAAATAGTAAAAACAAAAGGCGTGTCCAATGGTGAAAACCTTTCTAAGGCACCCTAGGATGGGGAACTTGATCTCCTCCCTAATCATCTTCAAGAAAGATCTTCAATAATGATAGAACCAACATAAACAGTGAATCTGGGAATGACAGAGGCTCCTCGGCTCATCTAATTAGCACAATCCTTGTCTAAGCAAGAAAAGAAAGAATTCATCCAATTCTTCACAAAAAAGAAAATCAACTTTGCTTGGTCTTATTCATAAATTCCAAGATTGGACACAGATCTGATTATGCACCATTTATCAATTGCTCCAAGAGTCAAACTAGTCAAACAAAAACTATGAAAGATGCATCCTCTTGTGGCATTATTAGTCAAAGCTGAATTAGAAAAATTACTAAAAGTTGAATTCATTCGTGCTATAGCCTACGCAGATTGGATTTTTAACATTGTCCCAGTGACTAAACATGACAAGTCAATTGGAGTTTGCACAGAATTCAGATATTTGAACAAGGCTTGTCCCAAGGATGACTTCCCATTGCCTAACATTGATATGATTGTGGATCTAACAGCTGGTTATGAGATGTACTTGCTAATGGATAGATTTTCTAGCTACAATCAGATACGAATAGCCCCAAAGATTAAGATAAAACTGCTTTTACCTACACATGGGGCACGTTTTGTTGGAATGTCATGCCTTTTGGTCTCAAAAATTCTGGGGAAACCTATCAGAGAGCTATGAACACCATATTCCATGATATGATGCATAAAAATATGGAGGATTATGTAGATGACACTCTGGCTAAATCAGTAAGAAGGGATACTCACTTGAAAGACTTAGAAAATATTTTGGATAGAATGGAACAATTTAAGCTTAGACTGAATCCTACTAAGTGTGATTTCATTGTAACCTCTGGAAAGCTGCTAGGATACATTGTTTCAGCCAAAGGAATTGAAGTTGACCCCAAAAAGGTAGAGGCAATAATGGGAATGCAACCTCCTCACAATATCAGTCAGGCTAGGACTCTACAAGGATGGCTCCAATCCATCAGAAGATTTATATCCCAACTGGTAGATAAAGCACAACCCTTTACAAAAACATTGCATAAAAGAGTTACCTTCAGTTGGGATGAAGGGTGTGAAAATCACTTCCAACAAATCAAAGAATGTCTTGCTAATCCACCCGTGTTGATGACACCTATTCTAAGAAAGCCTCTCCTTCTGTATATCTTAGCTATAGACACATCCCTAGGATCTTTGTTGGCACAACAAGATGAGATAGGAAAGGAAAGAGCTATATACTACATAAGCAGGACCATGGTGTCTTATGAACATAACTACACTATCATTGAGAAATCTTGTCTCGCTGTAGTTTTTTCTTCTCAAAAACTAAGACACTATATGCTAGCACACTCTGTTAAGATGATTGCCAAAATAGATCCTCTCAAATACTTACTAAACAAAGAAACTCTCACAGGAAGGTTAGCTAAATGGGTTATGATCCTCAGTGAATTTGATATTGAATATATTCACAGAAAGGCAATTAAAGGACAAGTTATTGTTGATCACCTTGCTGACGCTCCTCTGCAAGATACACAACCATTGCTAATAGAATTTCCTGATGAAGCTATTTTGTATCTCATAGAGCACACCTGGACAATGTTCTTTGATGGATCCTTTACACAATAAGGAGATGGTGCTGGAACCCTATTTATCACACCACAAGGACATAAGATACCAAAGGCTTACAAGATGATGTTCCCCTGCACTAACAACATTGCAGAATATGAAGCTTTGGCAAATGGTCTGAAGATCGCCATCAAATAAAAAATTACTGAATTACATATCTATGGTAACTCACAGCTAGTAATCAATGAGGTCAACGACCAATATGAGACAAGGGATGGTAAATTCCTACCATATAAATGGATGGTTGACATTGTTAAGAAAAATTTTGTATTTTTTACTTTCCAATAGATACCAAGAGAAGAAAACAAAGTAGCCGATGCTATGGCCACTTTGGTCTCCATGTTACAACTTGAAGAGCATCACGCTCGCTATGACTTCCTAGTGGAAGAAATCCTCTTTCCTACCTATGATTCCCGAGAATATCAAGTTGTGTGTTCCCTAGTGGGTACCAACTCTTCTCACTACACTCATATCTAGTTTTACCTCTAGAACCAAACTTTTCCAAATAACCTATCAAAAACTAAAAAAAGAAGCCTCATAAGGAATACATCCCATTACCTGATCATGGCTAATGACATGTATAGAAGAGGTCTAGATGGTACTCTCCTTAGGTGTCTAGAATATGATGAGTCCAAATGTGCACTAGAGGAAGTCCACGAAGGTGTTTGTGGATCTCATTCGAATGGTCTTTCATTAGCTAAGAAACTCCTCCAAGTAGGGTATTACTAGCCCTTTATGGAAAAAAGATGCCATACATTTCGCTAAAATATGCAAAAATTGCCAAACTCTTGGTCATTTGATTCATGCTCCTGCACATGAGCTATTACCTTTTGTTACTCACTGGCCATTCCAGCAATGGGCCTTTGATCTGATCGAGAAAATCTAACCATCATCTTCAGGTGGACACAAATTCATTATAAAATCCATAGAATACTTCACAAAATGGGTTGAAGCAGTTCCTTTGATCAAAGCTATAGGTAAACAAGTAACAATGTTTATCCTCAATTATATCATCTGTAGATACGGTATCCCCTCATCCATTGTGATAGACAATGGGGGACAATTAGAAACAAGGACATGGATGAACTTTGTGACAAGTTCAAAATCACCCAACACTGTTCTTCTACTTACTATCCTCAAGGGAATGGACAAGCTGAGGCCTCCAATAAGAACATATTGAAGATCTTGCACCGAACAGTGAGCAAGAGTGGAAAGGATTAGCATCTTCAACTCAATCCAAACTTATGGGCTTATAGAAAAATTATCAGAACACCTATGGGGGCAACACTATTTTCTTTGGTATATGGCATAGAAGCTATATTTCCCATTGAGGTAGAAATACTTTTGCTCTGAGTCAACCTGCATGGACTCATCACGGATGAAGAATACCAGATTTCTAGAATCCAAGAGCTAGAACTACTCGATGAACGTAGAAAAGTAGCATTTGACCATCTGAGGGTCTATCAAAAGAGAATGTCTTAAAGCTACAACAAAAAAGTGAGACCTAGAGAATTTCAGGTTGGAGACCTTGTACTCAAAGAAAATCCTAAAAACCAATAGCACTGTGAACAAAAAGGAAATTTTGAAGCCAATTGGCTAGGTCCCTTTGTGATTACCATAGCATTCGGCTATGAGGCCTATTAGCTATCAACTCTAGAAGGGGATACCTTTACTGATCCTATCAGTACTCTCTACCTGAAGAAGTTCTATTCCTGAGCATTCTCATTGGTCAGCAGCATGTATATATATGATCCTGAAAAAATATAAAAAATAGCAAAAAAGCATAAAAATTCAAAAAAATTTGGACAATGTCCTGGAAAAAATGACTGTCTTGGTGAAAACCTGGCAAACAGGTGCCTCGATGAGTCAATAAAAAAAAAAAAAAAGAGAAAAAAAAAATTAAAAAATAGAAAAATACAAAAAAAAATGAAAATCAAGAAAAAGTGCCTTGGTGAAAACCTAGCAAAAGGTGCCCTGGTAGAAAAAATAGAATCTCTGCCAAGTGGTGAAAACCTGGCAACAGGTGCCACTTGTAAACTCAGTGCTCCATCTATTAACGCATATCTTGGCTCATCTCATTTGTGGGATGATCTTCGTACTTCTCTAAGCTATCATATCAAGTTAGTCCTTGCTTCACTGATTGAAGCCATCTTTAGGTCTTGTATAGGCCTCCTGATTTTTGACATCCTATCAGTCAACCTGTTTGGTCCTCACAATTGGTCTTCTTCTCTGGAGTGTTTGCGACTGCTACATTGGTGTTTTTCAACACCTTAATCAACAGTGTTTTTCAACACTCCCTTTTGGACAAAACCTGTGTTCCTAAACACAACATCGGATAACATACACTCAATAAAACACACTATGGTATTTCTTGACACCTGCCTCATCAACAAGTTAAACAGATTGAATGATTGCTGATAATTTTCTTGTATGCTATCTGTTATCAATGATTTCTTATGTCTTCTTTGATTTATGTGTGTTGGTGTAGTTCCAATGATCCTTATGTCAAGAAAGTAGGGTGTATGTGGTAATAGCTTCCGCATTTAGGTGGATAAGCCACACATACATTGATCCTACTCTCTTTTACCATAAGGTGAGGTTGGTACTATCTCCTTGTCAGTTATTCTACTTGTTTCAAACAACATCACACTCATGGTTATCTTGGCCCTGAATGCCTCGATGCAAGTATACTTTTGTTATATCAAACTAGAAATAGTGTTCAGGTCATCTCGGTGTTTGTGCCTAGATGCTTACATTCATTTCTCACATCTATCTGATGCAGGGTCATATTCATATCTTTATAGCTCCTAAGGTGCTAGTAAGGATTGTATTGACTCTGGTGTCCCAAATGTCCAAATGATGAAAATATTGTGACTAAGAAAATCGGTGACTTGACTCGCATCATTGGTTGCATTTCTAGGCTTACATGATAGTATTATAACATACTCCATCAGATAAATCTAAACACGAAGCTATTCTTTTAACCTATCACTTCCTTTAATCATTTGTTGATGCAATCAACTGTATTTAATCTCCTTAAGGTTATCCATCTACGCACAAAGGGTCAGTAAAAAGAACAAAATCATGACATATATTCAGCATAAGATCAACAAAACCTGCATGATTTACATCTATCATTTATGATTTAAGCTACAAAAATTCTACAACAATTGTCTTTCTTTGAAAATTGTACCCTTGGCTAATCGGACTGCTCTGAATCTATTTTTGGGACTGAAATTGAAATCCGATGATGTTTTGATCCTCAAAAATGCAACTTAACCTAATTTTTACAAGTGCAGTTTATTGGTGACACTTTCCTCACAGGATTCTGATTTGGGATTCATTTTGATCAAATTTCTTGTGCATTTCCCTCTTCAATCTGAGAAGTCAATTTAAGTCAATTTTGGTCAAACTTGGTCAACCAGACCTCAGACAGGCTTGCATCTCAAAATTCTCAAATGTTTTTTGATCTATCGGGCTTGTACCTCCCCTCCTTTCAATTTCATTCCCGAGGGGGCAGTACCACTATATCAACAATTTGATTCACATCAACAAGTTCAATCTCTAGGGCCATCAGGCCCTAATTCAAATCAAGACCTAATCAAGTGATGCTTATCACTACACATCAAATCTCAATCTCTAGGGGCATATCAAATTCATCACACCATATGAATCTGAGAACTCCCCTCAATTTGTTAATTGGCTTGATCCAGATCCATATCAAGTCAATTATCCCCAATCAATCAATCGAATGACAACCAGTCTCATCACACCACATCAGGTTGGTTCATCATTTAAACTTAATCTTAAATCAGGAAATCTGTTGGGAGGATGAACATTTAGTTTCATCACTTCACATCAAACTAAATGCTTGGACTCTTCTATCAGTCTTCACTCAATCAAGCCTGGAGCTGATATCTTCATATCTCTCTATCAGTCTTTGCTCAATCAAGTCCGGAGCTGATATCTTCAAATCTTCAATCGGTCTTCATTTGATCAAGTTCAGAGTCGGTTTCTAATCTGTGGGATAGTTTCATCACTTCACATCAAGCTATTTCTAGGTTCAATCAAACTTCAAATTTTCTTTGACCCAATGTGTTCCCAGATAGATTACACATTAGTCAAAGATGGGCAAATGTAATCACCCAAAAATGGTCTAGAAAACCCATAGCCCCCCTTTTTTCAAATATTTGGTCTTAATAAATCCTAAATCTAAGATATTATCACTGGACTCTAAATTATTGAGCATTTAATCAAACTTGCTTACATAATTTTAATCCTAACTTGTTGAATCAAATAATCAAACATCAAAGCCTAAACCCAAAAAGCATAAAACATTGGGATAAAATCAAAAAGTCCTAAAGTTCAAAAAAGTGAACCCATTCACACAATGGGTGTGCACTCATCAAATAAAAAAAATACCAATGTTGTCTTATTCTCCTCATAAGTTGACCAATCAAAATCACTTTATTATCTCACATGGAGGATTGCATCTCCACCCTTGATCAAATTCTTTTGCCTCTTAATATCAACCACTCATTCCTTGGAATATCTTATAAAAGGGATAGCTCCCTTGTTCATCCAGAACAAGAATATTTGGAGTACAGTTATAATGCTATTTTCATCCTAGAATTCATAGTGCATTCATAGTTTATTTACTCTCATGGTAGTTTCTTGCATTTTGGCATTGTTTAGCTTCATTTCTTAGCTTAATGGAATTCTAGTTCTCATCTCAAAGCTTAATATAGATGCATTTTTATTCTCATTTCTAGTTCAAATCTTGCATCTTAGTTTCATTCATCATAGTTGCTATGGATTTCATTTGATAGTCTATGCATTCTCATTTTCAAGATTTCAAGAGCAAAGTATGCAAGTCTATGCATCTTGCTCCATCTTGCATTGGATCTTCCATTTTGGAGTAGTCAAGTCACTAATTTCTCTATATCCAATTTGATTGAGAACCATGAGAATCACACTCGCTTCAACTAGGAAGCAATAAGCCAATTTATAGGGGTTTTATCATGCTTTAAATCTTATGTTTTTATTAACCCTTTTTGATGTAATGGTTTATTGAAGTGTTTGGTTGCAAATTCTAATCTCACATTTTACCACACACAGGTCCTAGTAAGGGTCTTATGTCAACATAGGTCCTAGTAAGGGTCTTATGTCATAATAGGTCCCAGTAAGGGTCTTATGTCATAATAGGTTTAGGGTTTAGGATCAGGTATCATGTCATAATAGGTACTAGTAAGGGTCTTATGTCATAATAGGTCCTAGCAAGGTCTTATGTCATGATAGGTTTAGGGTTTAGGGTTTAGGTTTTAGGGTCAGGTATCATGTCATAATATGTCCTAGTAAGGGTCTTATGTCATAATAGGTCCTAGTAAGGGTCTTATGTCATGAAAGGTTTATGGTTTAGGGTCAGGTATCATGTCATAATAGGTCCTAGTAAGGGTCTTATGTCATCATATGTTTAGGGTTTAGGGTTTAGGGTCATGTATCATGTCATAATAGGTCCTAGTAAGGGTATTATCTCATGTAATAGGTCCTACGAAGGGTCTTATGTCATTAGAGGTCCTAATAAGGATCTTACATCCTACTAAGGGTTCTTAAAGGGGTTTTATGTGATAATAGAGGTTGTGTAAGGAATCTAAAGTATTAAAAGGTTCTAGGTGTCTTAAGGGGCCCTAGGTGTCTTAAAAGTTCCTAGGATGTCCTAAGGGGTCATAGGTGTCTTAAGAGGCCCTAGGTGTCTTAAAAGTTCCTAGGATACATACTAAGGGGTCGTAGGTTAACATATTAGCTCATCTAACTATACATGTATAACATTTATACAAAACATTGAAAACATATGCATAACATTTAGACATGTATCAGAAAGAAATTTAAACATTTAAACATCTAACTATAAAGATATGTAGCATTGGATTCAAAATGGGTCCAAGGATGTATATAGGATGGTTTAAATGGTTCTTAGTTTCTTACAGGGTTAAAATATGTCCTAGGACATGTATTAAGGCATCCTATATAACATCTTAAGAGGTCTTATGATGTACTAAGGGGTCCTAAGGGGTTCTAGAGAGAGAGAGAGAGAGAGAGAGAGAGAGAGAGAGAGAGAGAGTACCTATGTTTTTTTAAATAGTTTGTAAAGTATAATTATAAATAATTGGAAATGAAAACTACTAATATAACTAACTATTAAAAATAATGTAAAAATAAACATTTTCTAAACGATTTTTTAACAATGGTTTTCTAATATTTTCTAACTACAGTTTTCTAACATTATGTAACAAAAAACTAATTTTTTCAATTTAAAACTATTGAAAATGAAAAAATAACATTATCTAACAAAAATATAAATAAAAATGAAAGACAATTGAAAGACAAATAATTAAAAAATAAAAATAAACAAAAAAGGAAGAATTATGTGCACCTAGTTTCAATGACGGTTGGAAGAGGTTGAAAGCGCTCACAAAATGCTAATGTAAGTCTAGGTCGTCACTCGGTGTGATCTAATACCTGGGTCCATGAGCACTATAATTTTTTTGTGAAAATGACTCTTATCGCCGGGAATTTATTGAAAATCTATCCAAAGGGGTCATCGACTGAAGACCCCCTTTGGCCAAAGATGCCTACGTAGGCATCTTCGACCAAAGACTCTCTTGTAGGGGTCTTCGGTCGAAAGCATAAACCCCCTTCAACCGAAGACTGTACTTTGTCTGAAGGCGTCCAAAATGAAAAAAATATGCCCTATTTTACTTTGTGCCCAAAAGTGGGACACACTATTGTGGGAACACCCATAACAAGTACACAATGAAATATCTACATGGTGCTCTTGCAACTTATAAAATGAGAACATGCAAGGAAGAGTCTTCTAGTAGAGAGGCAACATTCAAGACTGATAAAAAGGGTAGAGAAACTTATTTAGACATTCAAGATGGAGATATGATAGATTCACACATTTTTAGAAGATTTAAAAAGGGTTTAGGGAAGTTTAAATGAAAACTTTCTTTCAAGTGTTTTGACTGTGGCAGGATAGAACACTATGTAGCAAATTGTCCTTATAAAGAATCTAGCAGTAAAGAAGGAATTGAAAAGAAAAGAAAAAATAAATCAGTTAATCCTAGAGGGAAGTCTTCTTATAAGAAGAACAAAAGTATGTAGGCTAATGTATCTAACAATAATTCTAAATATTCTATTGGAGAAGAAGGGGAGGTCTTTCTTATAGCAATAGAAAGGTCAAGTACAAATCAGATAGACAATAAATTTGAGTTTGTAGATGTGGAAGTTGAAGGAGAACTAATTTGTTCCCCTATGAATATCAAAAAGGTTTTTTTTTCTTAAATATTAAAAGTCATACTAGCAATAAAAAAATTTCTACATAGACCAAACTTACCAAATTTGATCTAAAAATACATACTTCAAAACTATTACAAATAAAATTTGGTAAAATAAAATGCTACCAACCACAACAATATATAGAATGCTAGAATAACTAAGAGGGGGGGGGGGGGGGGGGGGGGGGGGGAAGGGGGGGTGGGTGAATCAGTGGCCTCAAAAATATTCCAATAAATTAAACTAAAAACTTATTACCACAATTATAAGCCTCTAGTTATCTTCAGTCCTACAAGATGAATGCCTTGAAATAATCTCATCAAATAACTACTGCTCGGAGCTCACTGTTAAACCTTAATCTTACCGTTTACCGATTAGCAGTCTTTCATTTACCAAAATACAGTAAATTGCTTAGTGTATATCGATCAATCGAGATTAGTTATGTGTAATCAAAAACACTAAAGTAATGACTCATAAACACATTGACACATGGATTTTTAATGTGGAAACCCTATTAAGGGATAAATCACTTGGGACTGGTAACCCAAAATTTTCACTCTTCTGAAGTGAGATCGGTGAAGAGACAACCCTGTTAAAGTTTACAAACACACTGTTAGGTGTGACCTTGTTAGAGGATTTAAATAGAATAGTTTGTCACTTGATATATCTGGCATCTCTATGCTATCTTTATGACCAAACCGTGTGTAGTTTGTCACTTAGTATCTGACATCTCTATGCTATCTTCATGAATAATATTTTTTGATACTCCTTAGGATGTATCTAAATATATAAAGGATTTTTAAGTCCTGCTCGGTTAAGAGACTTTATGATCCAATGGTTAAATTGAAACAATAAATGATCTGTTCACATATACAACTATACTTTGCATATTTTTAGATCTATTGTAAGCTTATAATACCTTTCTGATCAATGTATCTTTTTAATATCTTTGCTCCACTTCTTTCTGCTCGATGATGTTATGCTTCTCTATTTCTTGGTGTCTGCAAAATTAGCTATGTTCTTCAGCTTGATTGATCAGGTCTGATTGAAGTCTTTCTTCATCAGTTTCTCTTCAGCATCCTCTTCTCTATTTACCCCTTAATTCATAATGAATTAGTTTTTTTCTTTATAGACATGATTTCACTATTTCTCAGTTCTTGACTTTGTTGTTCTTGGTGTGATATGCAATTGTGGCCATTCTTGATTTAAAACTATACTTGAGTTTTATCCCATAGATTTCTCTTAGACAACTAGAGTAAAACAACTTTAAATCTCTTGATTTTCTCTAGCTTTTAACTTGTCGATGAAAAAAATATTAACAACCAGTTCTCTAGCTAAGTCTATTGTCATTTCTCTAGCTAAGTCTTTTGTCATTTCTGAAATTCAGTTCTTTTTGGTGTTTAACTCTTAGTTAGCTCAGTCAACACTTCAATTCTCCTCGAGCATCTCCGTCAGGGTTTTTTGTCCATCGGGTAACACTGTGAAGTTCTACTCATCGGTAATGCTTGTGATTCTTCTCATCATTAATGCTTGCTTGGGTTTTATGCTTGGGTATCACTGTGAATTTTGTCTTGGGTTTCTTTGTCCATCGGGGTGCATTGTCTGTCAGTGTTTGTAGTCACTTAGTGAATACTGATCTTTTATGCATTACTAAAAGCATAACCTTTATCTTTCTAGTTCTTTGAATTCTTTGACACTTTGTATATAACCAATCATATTATTGTATGAGTTAATTTTTGCCTTCTAAATCAACCACACACTTCAACATAGTCATTCTTCACCAGGTACAGCCAAGACTGAATATGAGTTATTCATCCTGACTGTCTGCGTGATTCGACCTATTGCCTTCTATCTAGATGGAGTTTTGAAATTTKCTCTCAGGACGAGGGCCTCACAACTATGGACCATCTAAGAACGAAGGATTTTAATCATGATGAACAATGCAATGCAAAGATTATGCAAGCTTATACTAATGAATTGAAATATGCAATATCACCTAAACATGAATTCTACATGATTTCAATG
>MU228495.1:3876255-3899956 GCA_018584345.1 Thuja plicata | reverse complement strand
AGAGGGTTCTTTTATAAACCCTGAGAAGACCAGAATAGAAACTTTCCTGCTTTGAAATAAAACAATTTAGAAAAACCAATTAAAATAGAAAGCTTTATTGAAAAGAATTCAATATATTGTTTTCTTCCTGTTTTAACTGTTTTATCTATTTAATTTAATATTGTTTCATTTGAATTCAATTGTTTTATTTTCCTTTTAAAGCACAATTAATTCACAGTTTCTATTTCTAAATAGAAGAAAGCTTTTTGAGAAGATATTTAATTAATTAAATAAATATGACCTCATAATTGATTTTTCTTTAATTATCTGAATATTAAATTCAAATATTTGAAAAGAGGATATATATTTAATAATTAAATATTATTTAATTCCTTTTTATGTGTCTCAGCTAAAGAGGGTGAATTTAATTTAATTAAAGTGCTAGGACTTTATTAATTAAATTAATTCGATCATAGGATTTGTTTAGCCAGATAGGTATTTAGGAATTAAATGTGATGTATGATTGATACAGATTAAGGATTTTCTCTATTTGACACTCAGGTCGAGTAGAGTCAGTGTAAAACTCAGAATTGCCTAGTACAATAGGACTTTGATGATTTAGAAGAACAACAAATGCAACAAAATTGGTTAGGGTTGCAAGATGCCAATTTTGGGGTGTTACAATTATATCAAGTTGACATCAATGACAATGCAATACATTAACTGATTTATTGTCTTGCATTAATTTTTTGTAGCTTGGTGATCATCAACTTAACATCTTCAAGCATTCAATCAGTTATAGTTCATCAATCTTTCCCTTTGGAATTGATGGAAACACACTACATTATCATACTATTTTATTACTAATACAATATAAAATATATCATTTTTAGTTCATCAATCTACCAATTTCATTGTTCTATAACCAATACAAATGTCTGGCTCTCGGTAAGCTCATATAGCTTAGAATTGTTTCTTGCAAGTACTCTCTTCAATATTAAATCCCTTCATTGGATAGATGTAGCATCTTCTATTTCTGTTTCCTTTTTGTTGTTGTCTCTCCCTTTGACTGTTCCTCTCCTTGATCATCTATTTTTCCTTTGACAAAAATATAGATATATTCTCTCCCTTATAGGTTACATCTCTCTCAAGTCATCTTAAGTCATCTCTCCCTTATGATAGTCATGATGGATATTTCATATGTAATATCTCTTTTGGATATTCTCTCCCTTTGACAACAATGTCAAAGTAAACATTGATCATGCCAAAGTTATATCCTTTCACCTTTTTATAATATACTCCTTGAATTTCCCTATCCATCAGCAATAGAATGACTCTAGTGTTCGGTGCAGATATGTACCTTTCTATGTAATGATGTATCTTTGCAGTCCATCTCTTTTCTTGCATCAACATGAATGATCTTTGGAGTATGTGTAGGCTGATGCAACCTCCTAGTCAGCTTACTGAACAATAGACAAGGGTCAGACCCCTAGTCTCTTTCTCAGGTACTGAAATGTTTCTTTAGGAAATGGCTTTGTGAATATGTCAGCTAATTGTTCCTTGGATTGAACATTATCCAATATCACCTCTTTCTCTTGCACTTTTTCTCTTAAGTAATGATACTTGATTTCAATATGCTTAGTCTTAGCATGCATGACATGATTCTTAGAAATGTTTATTGCACTGGTATTATCACAATAGATAATCACTGGTTCAAGAATTTTCATATTCATACCTTCCAGTAACTATTTGATCCATACAATATTAGAGCAGTTTACAGCAGCAGCCACATATTTTTCTTCTGTAGTAGATTGTGAGATGCATCCTTGGTTCTTACTGATCCATGTGATAAGTCTATCACCCATGAAGAATGCTCCTTGAGTTTTTCTCTTTTTGTCATCTAATTTTCTAGCCCAATCATAATCTGTATAGACTTGAAGCTCAAATTTTCCTTCTCTTTTACCATAAGCCATAGTCCTCGGTGTTCTTTAGATATCTCAGAATTCTCTTGACACAAGTCATGTGTGATTCTTTGGTATTAGCAGAGAATCTTGCAACTGTTCAAACTACATGTGTTATATCTGGTCTAGTATGAACAACATACATTAGTTTTCCAATCATTGATATATACAAGGTCTAATTTACCTCATTTGATTTATCTTCCTTTGTCATCTTACATCCGGTTTCCATAGGTGTTCCAACTGGTTTGGAATCTTCCATCTTGAATATCTTAAGCACTTCCCTGATGTATTTGGATTGTGTGATGTATATGCCTACATCTTGTTGAAGAATCTGTAGACCAAGAAAGGATTTGATCTCCCCAAACATTGACATCTCAAACTCTTTTCTCATTTCATTAGAAAAAGATTTACATAACATATCATTACCCCCAAATATGATATCATCAACAAATATTTCAGCAATCAAAATGTTATCATCAATATCTTCTTTTAAATATAGATTGTTATTTTCAGTTGTTCTTACAAATCCAATGCTTATGAGATAGGATTGAAGTCTTTCATACTAGGCTCTAGGTGCTTGTTTCAATCCGTACAAGGATTTGTGTAGTCTACATACCATGTTTCTCCTGTCTGGATCAAAAAACCCTTCTAGTTGTTCAATGTATACCTCTTCTTCTAGTATTCCATTTAGGAATGTAGATTTGACATCCATTTGGTATACCTTGAATCCTTTGAATGCAGTATAAGAAAGAAATATTCTTACTCCTTCTAGTCTAGCAATGGGTGCAAAGGTTTCTCCATAGTCAATACCTTCTTCTTGTGCACACCCCTTGCATACTAATCTTACTTTGTTTCTTGTGACCTCTCCATTCTCATTCGGCTTGTTTATGAATATCCATTTGGTACCGATGATATTCTTGTCATCTCATCTAGGTACTGATGTCCATGTCTTGTTCTTCTCATTTTTTTCTATCTATTCATTCATAGCACTGACCCATTCTTCATTTTAAAGTGTAGTTTTAACAGATTTACGCTCAAAATCTCAAATTAAACATCTAGTGTTCAGTTACTTACTTCTTGTTCTCATTCCATCCTTGTATCCTATGATCTAGTTCTGTGGATGGTGTCTTCTAACATACTTGGCAAGTATTGGTTCAATTCTTTGTTCATCATTATGATCATCATCTTAACCTTAATTCTGATCTCCATCACCCTGAACTTCATTTTCCTGATTTTTTGATATTTGCGGCCTAGTGCTCGGGTGCAATGTTCTGTTCCTCAGGAGTGATACACTGTTGCTTTGGTAGAGTGTCAAGTTCTTTAGTGTAAACAAACCTATTGTAGTCTTCTAGTTCTTTTCTTCTTTCCTCATCATTTTTCTCTGCATATTCATCTATTATGATATTTGCACTTTCAATGATTTTTTTAGAGGACTTGTTAAGACATTTATAAGCCTTGCTCTTGGTGGAATACCCTAGAAAGATAGCTTCATCAATTTTGGAGTCAAACTTTCTATTTCTATCATCTTTCAAAATATAACATTGACTACCAAAAATTCTGAAGTAACTTACATTGGGTGTCTGACCATACCATAGCTCATAGGGTGTATTTCTTCAATTGTACTCTGTTTAATGTGTAGACAATAGTACTGACAGCTTCCCTCTAGAATGTTTGAGTGATGCTTTTCTCTATCATTAGTGTTCTTGCACAATCAACAATGGATTGGTTTCTCCTTTTAGCAATCCCATTTTACTGTGGTCTTCTTGGTGCAGAAACCTGTCTTTTAATTCAATGCTCTTTGTAAAATTTAGTGAATTCATCAGAAACAAATCTCCTCCTCTATCTGATTTTAAGAATTTCAATTCCTTACCACTTTTTTTTCTACCATAGCTTTATACCATTTAAACATCTTTAATACTTCTAATTTTTCTTTTAAGAACATAACTGTCATCATTCTAGAATAATCATCAACAAAGAGAATGAAATATCTCTCACCATAGTAACTCTTTGTTCTCATGGGTCCACATAGATTAATATGGACTAATTCTAGAATAGCATTTGATGTATGGGCTTTGCTCTTAAAACTAGAATTTTTCATCTTACCTTTTTGATAATTCTTACACATGATATGCTCGGGCTTTGACATGCTCGGTAAGCCTTTTACTTTCCTTTTATTTCTTATCTTAATCATGTTGTCAAAATTTAGATGTCATAATCTCTTATGCCACAACCATATGTCTTCGTTTCTGGCCATCAAACAAGTGGTGTTAATATCATCAAGATAGAATATGTTAGCTTTTGTCTGTTCACCAGTTCTGATCAACCTTCCTGATTCATTGAAGATCTTTGCCTTCTTATTCTCAAATGCTACTCAGTGACCTATGTTATTCAATTGTGAAACACTCAATAGATTATAATTAAGTCCTTTTACATAGTGTGCATTTTTATATTTGATCTGGTTATTCAACATTATGGTTCCTTTACCTTCAACTGGACAAGGTGTGTCATTACCCATTCTTACTGATCAACCATTATAGTACTCAAAAGTTTCAAACTTTTGTTTATCACCGGTCATGTGGTGAGTGCAGCCACTATCTATAATCTAGACATCATTCTTACTAACCTTAGATATGAGTGCAGTCTCTACATACCTTTCTTCTTCATCTGAATCATCCTTCATGGTCACAAATACCATCTAAATGTGTTGATCAGATTCTGTGTTAGTGACTCCAACTCTATTCTCAACTAGGTAACAAGATTTCTTCCCTTTGTCCTTGTAGTCTCGGGTATCTCTTCTGTCATATTGTCGGTTGCTTCGGTAATATCTATTGTCACTTCTGTCAAAATTCTTTTCATATGATCTGTCATTACTTTTGTCATCTTTTTTTCTATTAGGACATCTAGTAACAAAGTGTCCAATCTCTTTACAATTAAAACATACAAGTGGTAATTTACCTTTGTATCTACCTTTGTCTCTCTACAATCTTCTAGCCATTAGTGCTTCAATATTATCAAGAACTTGGTCATCACTATCACTTTCACTATCATTCCTTGGGTAAGTGCAAGAAGTTGGATACCAATTCCGCGGAAGTCTTGTGGGCTTGAAAACTATTGCTAGAAATGGGCACCCATCTTAGGCTCGGACACTCGATCCAAAATTCAAAAAATGGGTGCCCATTTTTCAAAACAGGTGCCTGTATTTTTATTTTTTTTTAAAACTCATTTTTACATGTCAATTTATTACATTTAAGAAATAGGTACACATTTTTAACGTGTGCCCATTTTTTAAAATTCAAATTTACCAAACCACCATTTGCATTGGATTTTGGTTCGGGACAGGTTTGGTGGGACCAAGCCTATGCTTGGACCTCCAAAATAATGGCTAAGGCATTTGAACACCAGATTTCTGTCTTGCCGTAGTTTTTTGAGGGTCTTCCTAATCAAATTTTTTGATGAAATTAAAACCCATTAGAGATCTTACTGTCTAGATTTCAAAAATATAAATTTTATAGTTATATGATAAATTTTACTATTTTTACAATATTTATTAATCAAAAGTGGTACCTAAACTTAAAATAGTAAGGTTCACTAAAACTTTAATAACTTTTTTGATTTTAGGTTTTTTAAAAAATGAATTATATGAGACCAATCTACATAGAATTCTATTCAAAATTTAAAAAAAAAATATCCAAAAAGTGAAATTTTCATCAAATTATGGTGGTCGTACACGAGAGGTTTTGAAAATGTACTTTATAGTCAATTCAAAATTAATAAAAAAATATATTCAATTAAAAAAAAGAAAAAAAATTCTGACCAATATTTGATGTGTTAGGTACCTTCCCCCAAAAGGATTTATAAAAATTCATTTATTTACTTCAAAATAGGGTGATCGTACACATGCGGGGTATGGTCCTAAAACAAGCATTTTTAAAAAGAGATTTTTAAACATGCCTACTAAATATATTTTTTACCATGTGAGTATTCAAATAAATTACATATTTGAAAAATAGACTCTGAGCACTACATTTTCTATTAGTAGATTTTTTTGATATTCAATCTCTAAGTGCCTCAAATTTTGACATTAATTGACAAAAAATTTGAAAAATAGGGAAAACACTTCCACTTTTTGCCCAAAAAGTGGACTCAACTTCTTGTTGGCACCCCATTATAGTGTGTTTATGACTTGACTTACTTATTTTTAAAGAAGATTTGAATGCAGACTCAATAGATGGTAAGACACTGTTATCAAAAGTTATTTATCTCAAATGAAATCACTCTACCAACCAAACTATCTAGAGTGACATTATTATTTTCTACTGCTCTCATTTCTTGTATAATAGATACTCTAATAGCATACAGAGGCAGTAAGGTTCTTAGGATTTTACTTACCACTCTTTCTTCTTCAAGTATGCCTCCAACTCCTCAGATAGCATTGAATACCTCCTTTATTTTGTAGCTATATTGAGTGATATTTTCTCCTTTCATTCTTAGGTCATCAAATTTACCTCTTAGGATTTCTGCCTTAGCTCTTAGTACATTAGCATCTCCTCCTTGTACCAGCTTCAATTGATTCCACATTTTCTTTGCAGAGGTGCATGTTTTGACATCTTCAAATTCAACATCGGAGAGTGAGGAAGAAAGTTCTATCATCATAGAATTATGCTCATGATTTTCTCTTAATTTCTCAAGTGTGTGAGGTCCTGTAGGCAATAGATATTTAGTATCTAAGTATTGAGTAACATCATTTCCAATACCTGATAGGTGTAGTCTTATCCTTCTTTTCTATGATGCAAAGTTGTCCTTGTTCAACTTGGGCACATCTCGTTTGCTCATTTTGTGATCTTTTGCTTAGGTCTTGAAACCTTCCTTCTAAGCACACAAGATCTGATACCAATTGTTAGAATAACTAAGAGGGGGGCGGGGATGAATCAGTGGCCTACATTTTTTTTCCAATAAATTAATCCAAAACTTATTACCACAATTATAAGCCTTTAGTTATCTTCAGTCCTACGAGATGAATGCCTTGAAATAATCTCATCAAATAACTACTTCTCGTAGTTCACTATTAAACCTTATTCTTATTGTTTACCGATTAGCAGTCTTTCATTTAGAAAAATACAGTAAATTTCTTAGTGTATACTAATCAATCCAAATTAGTTATGTGTAATGCAAAACACTAAATTAATGACTCATAAACACATTGACACATATATTTTTAACGTGGAAACCTTGTTAAGGGAAAAACCACTTGGGACTAGTAACCCAAAATTTTCACTCTTCTGAAGTGAGCTCGGTGAAGAGACAACCATGTTAAAGGTTACAAACACACTATTAGGTGTGACGTTGTTAGAGGATTTAAATAGAATAGTTTTCCACTTGATATCTGGCATCTCTATGCTACCTTTATGACCAAACCCTGTGTAGTTTGTCACTTGGTGTCTGGCATCTCTATGCTATCTTCATGACCAAACCTTTTGATACTCCTTAGGATGTGTCTCAATATCTAAAGGATTGTTAAGTCCTACTCAGTTAAGATACTTTCTGATCCAACGATTAAATAGAAACAGTAAATGATCTGTTCACATATACAACTATACTTTGTAGATTTTCAGATCTATTGTAATCTCATAATACCTTTCTGATCAATGTATCTTTTTAATACCTTTGCTCCACTTTTTTCTTCTCAATGATGCTATGCTTCTCTGTTGCTCAGTGTTCACAAAATTAGCTCTGTTCTTTAGCTTGATTGATCAGGTCTGATTGAAGTCTTTCTTCATCAATTTCTCTTCAGCATCCTCTTCTCTATTCACCCCTTAATTCACAATGAATTAGTTTTTCTCTTTATAGACATGATTTCACTATTTCTCAGTTCTTGACTTTCTTGTTCTTGGTGTGATCTACAATTCTAGCCAATCTTGCTTTAAAAATATACTTCAGTTTTATCCTGTAGATTTCTCTTAGACAACTGGAATAAAACAACTTTAAATCTCTTGCTTATCTCTGGCTTTTAACTTGTCAATGAAAATAATATTAACAACCAGTTAACTCCTTTAGCTCTTGCCAGCTAAGTCTTTTGTCATTTCTGAACTTCAGTTCTTTTCGGTGTTTAACTCATAGTTATCTAAGTCAACACTTTAGTTTTCCTCGGGCATCTCCGTTGGGGTTGTCTGTCCATCGGGTAACACTGTGATGTTCTGCTCATCGGTAATGCTTGTGATTCTACTCGTCGGATATGCTTGCTTGAGTTTTATGCTCGGGTATCACTATGACTTTCCTCTCGGGTTTCTTTGTCTGTCGGGGTGCACTGCCCGTCGATGTTTGTAGTCACTTAGTGAATACTGATCTTTTATGCATTACTGAAAACATAACCTTTATCTTTCTGGTTATCTAAAGTCTTTGACACTTTGTATATAACCAATCAGATTATTTCAAGTTGACATCAATGAAAATACAATACATTAACTGATTTAATGTCTTGCATTAACTTTATGTAGATTGGTGATCATCAACTTAACATTTTCAAGCATTCAATCAGTTATAGTTCATCATAGATGACCCATTAGATACTTAATTATGACATATCATAACATATATTACAAATGAGAAAATGAATCAAAATAGTTCCAACACTAAATGAACCCAAAGAAGACAACAAAAAACATAATGAAGAAGATGTTTTTAATAGCTATTATTAGAATTATGAATTGGAATCACCTTTCCCTAATAATTATAGAATTACTTTTCATGCCTCCTATTCATTATATTTCTTGAAAGAGAAAAGATGATCCATATTAGTAACTCTAACTTTTGTAAGATGAAACCATAAATGTCAATCATATTAGAGACTAAATATAAATCAAATTCTTTTAAAGATTATTTAACAAGCTCTACCTTAGCCATCAAGTGAAAATTACTATAAATTAGTAAACACATACCATATAAGACAATATCTAAATTATGGTAAAGAACCAAATTTTTAATCATTTTCAACCGTAGTACCAAAAAAAATTTAATAATTTTATATTTTAAATTAATGTAATCATATTTTAAACAAGAAAGTGAAAGCAACATCATTGACAAATTAAAGGTTTAGGTAATTTGGGTTTATATTTTAGTTTCAATGTTTTTATATTTTAAATTTTAAGTTTTACATTTGAAGGTTTTAGAATGCAATCAACATTTGAAAATTAAAATACATTATTTAAAATTTAAAATTTATTTAAATTTATTGAAAAATGAACAAATAAAGCTTTACAATTACATACCTAGAATCAACTCTTCTTATCTATCTTGCTCTCCTTAATTATCAATGTTAACATCAACCACATATTTTTTTTTTGTTTTGTAAGAATGCATGTAAAACAAAAATCTTTTTTCTAAATACTGAATAATAAGGTTAAAAAAAAATTCATTCAGAAAAATTAACTCAACTTTCAAATGAATGTACGTTCATTTGAAGGTACTTTCTCAACAAGGAGCCTTACTAGGTTTCAAATGAAAATGGTTCAATTAAGACAATGAAGGCCTTGCACACTTATAATATTAAATTTGTAACCCCCATTTGAGAACTCATCTATGACCCAAGTGCAAAACAAAGGTAGAGAGAAGAAGAACTCTATCCCCACAACCGGTCCAACACCCCTACTGACCTACAATGCAATTACTCAAGTTTGTTTATTTTTATTTTTCTATACAAAATGTGCATCTATTCTCAATAATACTACTTAATTATTTGAGAGTTAGAAAGTAATTGAAAAACGTCAAACATTAAAAATTTATTTGTGAATATTGTCAAATAATAACTTCATATTTTTATTTTTATTATATCTTATATAAAATATATTATTAGTATTTTTGAAAAAAATAATATTATATATAATATAGGTATTAGTACAATTTAACTATCTAAAATATATAAAGTATCATTTTAGATTTTATAAAAAAATTAAATATATCTACAATTCATTTTAGAATAAAAATATTTCTGTTGTAATTTTCTTTGTTCAATGCAAATCATTACAAATCTTAAAATTAAACTATTCTATTTTTTTTTCACATAGAAATGGAAACTTTCCATTCTATTCTTCATTTTTCTCATGCAGATCATAATAATTTCTAAAATTAAACTAAATTTTATTTATTTTATAATTTTAAGATTTATGAAAACCATTCAACCTAAGAAAAATTTTGATGGTTTGATTCCGAAGTCAGCTTCTTTGTTAGTGTTTTATCTTGATTTCAATCTACAATCTTTTTGATATTTTGAGATCTATTCATTAGTTTTTAAAAATCTAACATTTATATCTACAATTATAAGTGCATCTAATTGGAACACAATAATAGTATTAAATATAAGAAGAATAAAATCACCTTTTGTTAAAATGAAAATTGAAAAAAATAAAAAAATACATGCATAATGAAAATGTTAAAGTACATATAACTTGCAACAAAGTTCCAAACTCATGAAATTCAATCACAGAACCAAAATTCATTTGATTTGACTAATAATGTTCAAGTGCCTTTGAGCTATACATGGCATTATTATTGACCCACAAGTCAACTTCCTGCACAGAATTCATCAAATCTTGGCTTTGATCCCCCTAATCATAAGGACATAGAGCAGAAAAACACAAGAAGCCAATAGACCATAAAAACAGCTTCACCGATAAAATGAAATTGAAAAGCAGAGATCAAATTACCATACTTGGATTACTCTGTTATGAATTTTTTCTACTATCTAAATATCATTTTTTTGAATTATTTAATTTTTGTATGGTAAATAAAATAAGGCAACTTGCTATTTAATTTTGAAGGAAAAAATAGAAGAAAAAAAATTAAAGTGGTTTTCATAGCTGGAAAACTAAAACTCAACTCACCACAAAAGGCTGACAATTAAATAAAGGAGGGGTGAAAATTTATTCAAACAGAAAGAGAAGCAAGAACAAACAAAGAAAGGGCATCAAACAGCCCTATCAAGATCAACCAAGTGATCAAGTTGATGGGACAAGCCCATCAGAAGTTGGATGTTTTCAACAATATTCCAAGTACACATATGGTCAGAAGCCCACTTTAATCAAAGAAGAAAGGTCATTAAAAGAAAAATTATTATTACATTCAAATATAATTTAATATTTAAATTAAAAAACTCAGGTAAAAAAAACTCCCTAAAATTTATCAATCTGCTTCATATAGACTATATCTTATATTTATTATACACCATAACAATCCCTAAATAAATATGTTTATTAGTGTATCATTCTGTCTCTTTTTCCATCAATTACATTACAAATAACAAAAACAAAACAACATTCATCACAGGAATAACTAATCCAACTTAAACTAATTTGAATCATTGGAAACTTTCAACACACTATTCCAAGTACAATGCACCTTGTGAAGCAAGCTTTGGTTCAAGATAAAAGGAATGACAAGAGATGTGCACAAATAAAGAGATTTGAAATCTTAAACAACTTAAGAGAGATTCCCGAATATCTATAGTTCAAATAACAATCATACATTATTTCTCATTTGAATATTTATTTAGACAAATGAAATTCAACAATATCGGTTAGTATATTAAGTATATTGCTAAAACTAATTTAACAAATCTAGAGAAAAGGAAGTTTCTCTCCTAGATAAAAGGAAGTTTCTAAATTTATCCTAATTATAGGTGGAGATGAACAGATGGCTGAAATCCATAATCTAGAGTTGTTCAATACTTATTTTCAATAGTCTAATTTAAGACATAATTCTATATAAGGCAAGGTTGAAAATAGAGCAGAAACAAAGATAATTTTTGTTATAGAATCCAGCAATGGCAGGCCACAAGAAAGCTGTAGCAGCACTTCTTATTATTACATGCATCTTAAGTTGTTATGCTCGTCCATTACAACCCTCCATTCTCTCTCCAATTGCAAAGAAACACAATGAAGAAGAAGAGAGAGTACAAATAGCAGTTCAGCCAAATGCTGTAGCATCACTTCTTATTATTACATGCATCTTAAGTTGTTCTGCTCGTCCATAACAACCCTCCATTCTCTCTCCAACTGCAAAGAAACACAATGAAGAAGAAGAGAGAGTACAAATAGCAGTTCAGCCAGATGAAATTGTGGTCATTAAGGGTCCCCACAAGGTAATATTAGTTTTGTTACAAAGTTTGATAGGATGCAATGCATCAAAATATTAACAAGTGCCTTTGTATATAAGAGTGTTTGCTAGGTTGGCTAGGTTCTTTTTGTTTTGGACAGCACGGTTTGCACAGGTTTCCATTTGGTTAACGTTAAAGTACACATTCTACATTCTAAATTTTTATTTGTTTAAATGTTTAATAAAAAATCACACTAATTTGGTTTAGGGTTTGTATTGATTTTAATTTGGTCCAGGTTAAACAACACATTTTGATGTTTGATTTGTTTTGATTGTTCATTTCAAATTACACTAGTTTAACTTAGAGTTTGCTTTAATTTTTATTTAGGTAAAGATTAAACAACATCTTTTAAGTTTTGATTTGTTTATGTGATTAATTGGAAATTAAATTAGCTTCACTTAAAGTTTGCATGGGTTTCCATATGCATAAGGTTAAATTTCACACTCTATGTTTTGATTTGTTTAGGTGGATCATTGGAAATTACAGTGGCTTAGCCTAGGGTTTGCGTTGGTTTCAATTTGGGCGAGGGCAAAAAACACGCTCTAAGTTTTGATTTGTTTATATGACTTATAAAAAATTGTGGTGGATTGTCTTAAGGTGTGCATTGGTTTTATTTCAGATAAGATTAAACAGCATGCTCTAAGTCTTGATTTGTTTAATTGTCTCATCAGAAATCCAACTAATTTAGCCCAAGATTTACATTGATTTCAATATGACTAATGTTAAACAACAATTCTAATTTTTCATTTGTTTAAAAGGACCCACCTATTTATACAATTTTAGATGAATCACCTAAACACATAAAAACATAGAATATAATGTACTATTTAGACCTTAATCTTTGATTTTTATGAAGATAAAGCTAACATCTCTCCTATTCATGCATCATGATGATTTGCATTGCCTTTGATCTTTACAATGAAGATAAAGCTAACATCTCTCCTAGGGTTCCACTTTACAGAACCCTACTTCTACTGATAGTATTTCAGGTGCTTTAAAGAGGATGACATTGGATGTTGGGGTGAGTTTTATCGACCACCCAGTATTTGCTATGCTGCCAAAGGGGCCTTTCGCTCCCTCTGGGCCTTCATTTGGGCCTCCCCATTAGTAAGATCCTTAAACATGTCAATAAATGCATGTAATAAATGCACTAAATGTGCAAACTTATTTAGGAAACTCTAGTATGTTCTCTATGCATATATACATAAATACATATCAATAGAATAATTGGTGACTCACTAATGAGTATATACCCACAGAAACAATGGCTACCAATAACCTCTGAATTTAGAATAACATTTTGGTTAATTATAGGTTCACCACTATTCAGATCACATATGAAGAATATTCTTATGGGATTTTGAAAATTATATCACATATATGGTTTTCTTTGCTTAAATTATACTAGGATTTTTTTAATAGCATATCTCACCAATTATGCTAGACAAACTAGTGGAAGGATTTTTAGGATTTTTATCACATACCTTATCAATTGTGCTCGATTAAATAAGCTACAAGCCTTAAAGAATCTATATGTTAATGGTTCAATCAAATTTTATATAAAACACCCTATCACATATGAAGAATATTCTTATGGGATTTTGAGAGATTTTTTTATAGCATATCTCACCAATTATGCTAGACAAACTAAGTTACAAGTCTTGGATTGAAGGATCTATATAAATTGTTCATTCAAATTTCATATAACATAAGCTATCATGTATCAAGAAAATTGTTCATTCAAATTTCATATAACAAAAGCTATCATCTATCAAGAAATTTTTTATGAGATTCTTCTAAATATAGTTTCCTTTACTTGTATTATATTTTCAACAAATTTAGGATAAATGGTAATAAACATTGGTGGATGGTATCTTTTATCACATATCGCATTACACTTAGCTAACTAAGCTACAATCCTTTGCCTATAGAATTTACATGTATATTGTTCTGTCAAATTTCATATAAAACAAGTTCTCATGTTTGAAGAAATTCGTTAATGAGATTTACTGAAATTTCATATATTCTGCTAGTATTTATGTTGCACAATAATCTATTGGGGTTGTTGTAACATTATATTATGATAATTTATCATTTATGATATGTGATGTTGAATATCTGCCAATGTTTTTTTATCATGCATACATTTAAAAGAACTAGCTAATTATAGATAATAGTAAATTAGGTCAATATATAGAATAAAATTGGACAAGTGACCCTTAGGAAACTAGAAATCCATTGCCATGTGAACTTATGTGCCTTATATACATCAAATCCAAAATGGAGTGGAGGATCAAAAATGTATGTGAAAGTTATTTTCAATTACTTTCAAGTGTAAAATTTTGTAGATATATTTATTTATATAATAGTTATACATTATTTTAATTAGAAAAATAAAACTCAATTACATGAAAAATATTGTTGAGTATGAAGTACATGTGTACGTGATTTAATTTTTAAGAAAATTACATTAAAGAGATACAATATTGGTTGCAGAAATCCTTACACAACTATACTTTGATACCAATCTAATGGTCCATACCACTCATAAACATATTATGTCTGCAAACAATAATTACTTATCTCCTTTTTGATTGGTTCAATTGATTTGGTCTTATAGGACACCTTTTTTCTGAAAGTTTTAACCATAGTTTGTAATATATAATTCATCTATCATTTAATTTATTTTGAAATTAGTTTTTTAATTTACAATATAGTATATTTTTATGAGATACTATATTTAATATTTTATTACTATAAACATGTTATTTTATTACTATATTTACTATATATATATATATATATATTTCTAATATATAATATATTATTCTATAATATATAATATAAAAGTACCATATCATTTAATTTTTAATCTATAATAATTTTATTTTAGTAAATAAATATTAATTAACTCTGGCCTGTTCATGGGTTTCAAAGGGTTAATCCTTCTCTACGTAAGGTGAAATGTGGGTGGCAACCTCCAGGCGAAAGATGGATAAAAATTAATTTTGACAGAGCAGCCAGAGGCAATCCAGGCACCTCTAGGTGCGGCTATATAGCACAGGATTATGAGGGAAATACAGTGGCTATCGCTGCAAGAAGGCTTCATGACGGGACTAACAACAAGGTAGAATGTGAAGCCACGAAAGAAGCTACCTTACTGGGAGTGAAGATGGGTTTTTGGAAGGTGCACTTGCAAGGCAATTCTGAAATCATCATTAATGGGATTAAGAAAGGCAGTATGGAGTCATGGCATCTGGACAAACATATTCAATAGATACGGTGTTTTATGTTGAAATTTGAAGATTTTTGGATTTCCCATGTATACTAGGAGGCAAATGTGGTGGCTGCTTATTTGGCCAACTTGGGTGCAAATCGCCCCCATGGGAAAGAGGATGAAATATTTGAAGATTTCAGTCTTCTCAAGTTGGATTAACTTGATACCAATCTTCTCTCATATATTGAAAGAGGCATGCTTGAATTAATTCCCATGTTTCTTAATTATGAGAGTGCAATTCATAACATTCATTAAGACTGCATGAAGGAAATTATTTCATGGCATGTATCTAGAACTTTCTTGGGAAACATTTAAACTTGGAAAGGTCTCGGCACAAATCACATAGTGCAGGGTTTTCAACAGAGTGAATATCATGGAGGCTAACTTTGCGTTGGAATCAAGCAACCAGACTCAGGCTTACAAAGGGAACGCCATGGTTTGGAGACTGAGAAACGTCTTCCTATTTGATGGCCAGGCCTTCATGAGCTCAGTAATGGATTTCTTTGTCCTGGAATACCTAGATGACTACTGGAGAAGGCGGTCAAATCTGGACATCGCCTCGTTTTTTTCTTCTTTGGCCCTTTCGGTGGGGGACTCAAAGGAAGAGGTCCGAAAAGTCTTGGAAGCCTGCATTGATCCACAGTGGCTGGAGGGTTTTGAAGAAATTT
This sequence comes from Thuja plicata, assembly GCA_018584345.1. Taxonomy (NCBI): domain Eukaryota; kingdom Viridiplantae; phylum Streptophyta; class Pinopsida; order Cupressales; family Cupressaceae; genus Thuja; species Thuja plicata. Next base: position 3,883,924 of record MU228495.1, on the reverse strand, counting down.
TAAATAGGGCTAAGATAGGTGTTGGGATGCACACGGGAACAGACCCATGGAGGAAAATTGGAGGAGTGATGCCTCTGCAACCTCTGCTCGTGTGGTCATCTATGACCCCAAGGGAAGTTCACATTCTTAAGGCCACAAAGGCATGGTAGGATATAGTAAAAATGTTGTATGAGCATTCAGAGGAGCAGGAGGATGCAAAGAAGGTGTGCACAAAGATGACTCCCATCAAAAGTGTGAGACCACCCAGTGATCCACTGAGGCATCAACTAAGTAGGGGTGGAGGCGTGATGATAGGGGCCAATGCAAGTGCAGACATATGGGTGGACACATCACTCCTTGGGGAGAAGAAAAAATGGGATACTAGTCGTTCCTGGTCCTTAGTTGCAGGCGACAGATCCATCCCAAATTTTAGCAAGGAAGAATCTGACGCCTGGTTCAAAAAGTAAGATGGCACGGCGGTCACGTGGCGGGAGTTCTCCAGGGTTTTTGTGACTTGATGTTTTGCTGTCACAAGGGGCTGATGTTTTAATGCATCCTTTTGAGTATAAGGTTTTAATACTCCCCCAATTTTGTTTGTTCTCTTCCCTGGGATGTTTATATCCCTTAGCCTCTTAGCACTATAGTGAAAGTCTAGATGTAGGGTAGGAAAGTTTGTGGGTATGTAATATGGTAGTCATCCAAAAAATTGGCCTTTTGATGTATTTCCTTATCTTTATCAATAAAAATGCTAATGTTACCGATCAAAAAAAAATAAATTAAAATATAATTAATATTAATGTAACATATGAAATTTGGCACAAGAAGGATTTCCTAAATAAGATTTGTGTAATGTGGTAAAGAGAGATCCTAAGGCCAAATTTATGTTTTATTACACTTAATTATTATGATAAAATAGCTTGAAGAACATGTAAGAAATAAATGGATAAGATACCTACCTGATAACATAGTAGATCTGGAAAAACTCATTTTTTGAGGTCTGTATTGAGTTTCTAGAAAATTTGACAGTTGATCCCAAACAGGAATGTAGAGACGAACAAAACCTACAAATATTTTTCCGTTCCGATGTTGTCTTATAAAAAGGTCGACCTTGACCCACAAATGTCACCCCTAACCCAATAATGTCAACCCTGACTTGCACAGTGTCGACAAAAAATTTGTTTGTGAATCTCAGAATTTCTCTGAAAAGGGTGTCCAAATCTGGTCTCAGATTTGTTGTCTTGCACCTGTAACTCCCGAAAATAGCACCTGCAAATATCTAAAAAGAGGGATTTTGGGGTGGCTATATAGGGTTTTGCCTTAGTCAAACCGCCATTTTGGTGATCTCGACCTCCATGAATAGCCGAATATAGAATGTAATGTGTGTGTGTATTGATCTCTTGAAAAGAGCTTTTGAACATGCAATATCAAGATCTAACCTTCTAGATTAACAATCCTAACATAACATGGAAATGAGAAAGCAATGCATAGATTTGAATATGACAAAGAAAGCATACCAAGCCCCCAAGGCTAAAGTATTCCCATAAACTCACAATCCATAATTGCTACCCCATGATGATATCCTTTTGAATGTTCGAATGTTGTGAAATAGTAGATCTAAAGAGAGAGCCTTCTTGCTTCAATGAAAATCCACCATAGTCTTGCCCTCAAAGTGCTTGATTGAAGATGATGATATATGTCATCCTAGTATGTTCTTCTATATCATCCTCTTGCTTGCTTGCCTCATCATTCCATCATGTAATCTCCCAATTTTGTTTCATGATCAAATGAAGGCAAAAGAGAGTGTTTATATAGAGATTTCAACATAGGCCTCCTAGGGCAATGCAAGGGATTAAAATTCAGATTTCTCCTTGAAACATGGTCCAATCACATTTTCCAACTAAGGAGAAAACATATTAATTCAAATATCGGAGAATACACTTACGCATCTGAACTCGGGGACCTATTTTAAGTTCTGGGCCCTGATAAGCTCCAGATTTGAAAGAGGGGACCACCACCTGGCAAAGGTCTATGTCGACCTTGACCCTGAGCTAGGTCAGGGTCAACCTCGACCCTAAACTAAGGTTTCAGGTAGGTCACTAGAAAGTTGCAGAAAGGTTTCTAGATCAGTCGGGGACCTAGAAAGGTAGGGGAATGAGCCAGAGTGTTTAAGAAGGCCTAGAGGCCCAAAGAGAGAGTAGGGTGAGGCCCAGGAGGACCAATACATAGATCCTACCTAGAGAGAAGAGCCATGGAGAGAGAAATCAAAGGGGATCTACAAGATCCTAACCCTAATTTCATCTACACATATATAATCAAGCACAAATGCAAATCTAATATGCCAACCATACTAAATGAGGGTGCTAAGTCTATCAAAATGGAAGTGCTTCCATTTTAAGATGATACATTTAGCCCCCACTTTATCTTAGATATGATACTACGTGAATATGCAAGCTAAAGTAAGAAAACATCATAAAGTATAAAAAGGATATAGCTAAGTCCTCAATGCGAAGATCCTGCGAGAAACATTAGTATCCGCACCCTGAAACACATGAGGCTAATGAAAATATAGAGAGCACCTAAGTCTTACTATGATGATCTTGAGAAGTATATAGAACCCCTTATGCCCCCCCTGATTCAGCTTACTAATTTATGGAAGGTGAAACAGGGTGATAAGGTGATTACTATATACTGAATATGTAATTTGTTGAAAAAGTTCTTTCCTAAACTAGTTAGAAGGATCCAAAACCTTCCTAAACTGATTTAAGAGCTTAGGTATCTGAATCATGATTCCAACTCCTCTGACAGCACTGAAAACAGAGCTACCAAACTCAAGTTATGATGAAAAGAATAGATGTCTATCTAAATGCATATAAAGGAAAAATTTGAATTTAACCTAAATGTTCTCAAATGAAACCCTAGTAAAACCCTAATTTACTATCTATAAATAGGAGAAAGAGACACTTACTATCTCATTCTTACCATTTGTAAAATTTGGGGAAGGAGATAGGATGCCGAAGAGAGAGGAGTTCCGAACGAGCTGCATGGAGGTCCTGAGGGAGTGCCTAGCCAGCCAACAACCACTGCCTGAGGTATGCTCCTATTTCTGGTACCTGTGATTGAAATTTTAACATTTTTATAGGGAAGGTCGACCCTGACCCAATAAGGTCAACCTTGACCCAGTAAGGTCGACCCTGACCCATAAAGGTTGACCCTGATCCATAAAGGTTGACCTCTACCAGGTCAGGTGGGTACAACAGATGTTTAATGCAGAAGTATTGATATGATCCATACTTGTGCTTGCAGGATCCAGTCCATCTTTGAGAGCATCCCTTTGGAGGGTTATTGTTATCTGTTAGAGGGAGTGTTTCTGAGCTACAGTAGGATGAGATACAATTATTGAGAGATGTAGGATTATATTGGGTAGCAGTCCTACCAAAGCTGAGATTCCATTATCCTATGATATCGGCCTTGGTAGAGAGATGGGACAAGGACACATGTTCTTTCCATCTTCCATTAGGAGAGATCATAGTCACACTGGAGGATGTGTATAGGATCCTACGGTTTCTAGTCTGAGGTGAGCCTGTTAGATCGAGAGGACCACGAGGTTCATCCAAGGTTTTTGTAGATATGGAGTACTGTTTGGGACGAGTAGCACAGATGAGGACCCGATTAGATCAGATATCTTTGGTAGCCATACTAGCAGGTTCAACACCCTTGGTACGGAGAGTGATTCTATGTATACTTGCTTTGGTTGTAGTGTCCAACACAAAGGGTACAGTGTTTTTAGCACCATTCACCCATCTTGTACTAGGATGGAGAGTGAGAGGGTCACTTTCGCATGGGGCCGCAGTATGTTAGCCCATCTTTATCATGATCTGAGTTACTTGGTGAGGTACCAGTGGGAGATTCTAATGGTGTGCACCCTACTATAGGTTTGGATGTTTGAGTATTATACATGTACGTGACCACAGGGTACTCCTATGATGGTAGATGTGAGCACACCTAGAGCCTTTGCATATCCACTGGCAGATGTTTGGTAGCACTAAGATATCCTCTTTTGGAGGGTATGCTTTGACCGTATCCCAGGTATAGATGTGATATGGAGACCTTACTATGAGATGGTAGAGTGGCCGGATACTTGACATTAGTTGAGACACTCACAACATCGTAAGCTATTGGAAGGTCCAATTAATCATGTCATGATGCCATATTATAATGATAGAGTGATGAGATATTTTGGTTTGGTACAGGGGGTTCCTCATACAGTACCTTGATACGCATATCCTATGAGATACTATCAAAGACCTGGTGCCATGCGTTGACCGATAGTAGCTAATATTGTGGATAGTGAGACTGATGAGACTGAGGATATAGAGGTAGCTGTTGAGATATCCTATGTCAGTGTTAGTAGAGAGTATATCAGGTACTGGAGTTTACAGGGTACCCATCCTATCTTCCCCGATGACTACCCCACAGGTGATCCAGGTCCTTTAGAGAGGAATCACCGAGGAGATGACATACCAGTAGGAGAGGAGGAGGATCAGAGAGATGAGGAGGAACCTCCCCTTGGGGGAGATCCTATGGAGGAGGAGAGAGCAGAGGAAGAAGCAGCAGAGATGCCCCCAGGTCATGGTACAGACATCGGTGATCATCCAGTTTATGTTGCACCCCTAAGATCACAGCGAGGAGAGAGTAGTCACTCCATGCCCCCACCATCTAGACCTTTTAGTGATGTCCAGGCCAGAGATCCAGGTATGATATAGCTTTAGAATGTCTTTGAATAATGATTTTATCTAAGAAGAAGAAATTTAGTAAGCTTTTCATTTTGAATTTTGCAGGAAGTGAAGCGGAGTGGAGGAGCTTTGTATCTGAGGTTCTCAAGGATACATGTATATCCTACTACTTGCTAGCTAGTGAGAGGGAGTCCCGAAAGACATGCAAATATCTTCCTAAGTGTGCAGCGAGAGTTGAGGTTATGCAAGGAGAGGGAAGAGAAACTAATGGTTGACATGCAGAGAGCTCATGAGCGGATCCAGGAGATGAGCATATCGAGGAGTTGCACACAGACTACTGTTTTGAGATCCTCAGCCTCATACCATAGATCTGAGAGATCTGGGATCCACTGACCTTCAGATTATCGTGATAGAGATTGATAGATATGGCACCTTGTGCCACATATGTACTAGACTCAAAAAAGTATTATTTATACAGAAAACTTTGTTCTAGAATAATTAGTTCTATGGTTGAGTAATTTTTACTTTCATCAATGCATAAAACTTAATAAAAGAAAGAGGAAAGGAAAATATGTATGAATGCATTCTAAATTAAATAACTTATAAAATAATTATTCTATAAGGAACACATACACACATAAAGAAATGATGATTTAAGGATAACAATGTTTGAGATGCATGATATTAATAGGTTCCCTAAGAGGAACGCCATTCATATCAGCGATTTTATAAGCACCTAAAGTAAAATCCTCAATTACTACAAAGGGTCCAAGCCAATTTGGACTAAATTTTCCTTTTTCACTAGGTAAAGCATTCACATTTCTTTGATTCTCATATAATGCTAAATCACTACCGAGAATGATCGTTCAATCACTTTATGATTATATTGTTTTTGGAGTGATTTATGATAAGCTTTAATGTGTTCCAAAGCATTTATTCTTTGTTCATCTAACATTTCTAATTCTTATAATCATTGTTCCCAGAAAGTATCTTTGTCAATGATCCCATGAAATGAAACACGTAAAGATGGTATTTCTAATTCCAAAGGCATGATAGCATCAGTCCCATAAACAAAATTATAAGGTGAAGTGTCAGTGGTTGTACGAACACTAGTCCTATAAGCCCACAAGGCATAAGTAAGTTGTGTATGCCAATCTTTCGCATGTTTGTTGACTATTTTTTTTAATATTTGTTCAATAACCTTGTTTGATGCTTCAGCTTGACCATTAGATTGAGGGTAGTAAGGAGTAGAAAACCTATGTTGTATATGATATTTCTCCATGAATTTCATGACTTCTTTGTTCTTAAAAGATGTACCAATATCCGAAACTATCGTTGAGGGAGTACCAAATCATGCTATAATATGATTAAGGATAAAATCACAAATGACATCTATAGTAGTAGAGCGAAGAGGGATAGCTTCTACCCATTTCATAAAATAATCCATAGCCATGAGAATGTACGTATGCCCTTGAGAAGAAGCTGGTGAGATTTTTCCAATAAGGTCAAAACCCCAAATGCTAAAAGGCCACAAAGCAATTTGATTACGAAGCTCACGAGCAGTAGCATGAATTAAATTACCATGTTGTTGACACTGAGGACACTTTTTGACAAATGTAAAAGAATCTTGTTCTATTTTTTTCTAGTAGTATCCCATTCTGAGGAGTTTATTGACTAAAGATTTCCCACCAAGATGTCCCCCACAAGAACTAGAGTGAGCTTCAACTAAAGCTACAGGTACTTCAGTTTTGTTAAGATATCTTAATAGTAAATCGTTGTAAGAACATTTATAAAGTGTTTCTCCTAAAATAATATAATGGGCTGCAAGATTTATAATACAATTACGTGTGTTTCGTGTTGCTGATTCTAGGAAAGTATTGTCTTTCAAAAAATGAAAAATATGTGAATACCATTAATCTGAATGCAAATTACAACAATCCATAGTAATCCTATCATAAATTGCAGGGATTTTAAGAGTGTGTATGGTAAATTGAAAGTCTTCTTTGTTATTCTCAAGGCAAATTAGAGAAGCTGCACTTTCCATGGCATCCGCATGTTGATTATCTTTCCTAGGTAAAGTTTGAATTATATAAGAAGAAAATTGTGACAGAATATCCAAAGCCAAATCGCGATATTGTGCCATCTTGTCATTCTTAATTTGATAACCTCCTTTGATTTGTTCCACAATCAATTGTGAATCCCTGTAAATTTGTAAATTTTTAATCTGCAGAGATAAAGATGCCCGTAAACTGGCAATAAGAGCTTCATACTCCATAATATTATTAGTACAAGGAAAAGTTAATTTATATGACATAGGGATCGGTTTCTTCATATGAGGGATCAAGATAATACCCACCCTAGAGCCTGTCTTACATCTAGAGCCATCAAAATATAACTCCCAAATATCATCTTGTTTGATTGCAAGTATATTCTCATTGGAGAATTCTATTGAGGTAATAGTTGTATTAGAATAAGGACAAGGAGCTTTAGCTAAATAATCAGTTAAATCTTGTCCTTTAATTGATTTTTGAAGAATGAAATTAAGATCAAATTCTGTGACCAACATTACCCATTTTGCTAATCGACCAGAGAGATCAGTTTTTGAGAACAGGTGTTTTAAAGGATCGAATTTAACAATCACATTGACTTCAACATTGAGTAAATAATGTCAGAGTTTTTGACAAGCATAAACTAAAGCCAATCATTGTTGTTCTAGTTGAGTATACCATGTTTCGTAATCCAACAAGGTTTGACTAATATAGTAGACTGGTCTTTCCTTTCCCTCATTATCATGTTGAGCCAACAATGCACTCACAGCTTTAGATGTAGTAGAAGTATATAGATAAAAGGGTTTATTGAATTGAGCAGGTTGTAAGATAGGAGGATTAGCAAGATATTCTTTAAATTTCTCAAAAGACTTCTTGCATTCCTGGTTCCAAGAAAAAGTAGTATCTTTT
>MU228495.1:3853979-3875954 GCA_018584345.1 Thuja plicata | reverse complement strand
TTTGTATAGACTTTGCCAAGATATCATCCATGTAATCTTCCAAAATTTTATGAATGTAATCATGAAAAATCAAAGTCATGGCACGTTGATAAGTAGCTCCCACATTTCTTAATCCAAAAGGCATCATAACCCAACAGAATGTCCCCCAAGGTGTAATAAATGCGGTTTTAAGTTGATCCTTGATGGGAATAAAGATTTGGTTATAACCTGAAAATCCATTCATAAAAGACAATAATGCAAGACCTGTTGTTGAATCCACAATCATTTCAATATTAGGTAGTGGGAAGTCATCTTTTAAGGATTCTTTGTTTAAATTGTGAAAATTAGTGCACATTCGTATTTTGTTTCCTCCTTTAGAAATATCCACAATATTGGAAATCCTTTCAGAATAATCAATAGAGCGGATGAATCCTGCACCTCATAATTTTTCAATTTCAGCTTTTACTAGTAAAGTGATGCTAGGATTCATCTTACGAATCTTTTGTTTCACAGGTTTAGCATTGGGCTTAAGGACAATATTGTGAGTGACAATTTTGGGGTCTATACCTGGCATATCTGAATATGTCCAAGCAAAGGTATCTTTATATTCAAGCAAGAGAGAAACCAATTGATCATGCTCATCTTGACTCAAACACTTCCTAATTTTGATTGTCCTTTCAACATCATTCTCATCCACTTGAATGTCAATGGTCTCAGTTATTAATAAGTTACTTTGCGTAGGAGCATCAATTAGTAAAGGGGAAATATTTGATTCCTCATGTTTTCCGAAATAGTCTTCACTTTTGAGGCAATATTGTTTTCTTCTTTTATGATGAAATGTAGGTAGATCTTGATAAGCCCCTGAAAATTCAGCAAGAGCTTCATCCTCAGGAAAGATGCCCAATTTGGGCTTTTGATCCATGTCCAGGAGAAGTGGATTAACCAATTTCAAATGTCCACCACAAATATGATTAACATTAAGAGGGAAAACTGATGGTTTCCTATAAGGATTAAACCCTAACCTGTAAGTGTAATCACCACCTTCATTATCCAGGGGTCCTTGTATACCTTGTTCATACTTACCATAACCTTTCCCATTAAATACGGCTTTCTAGAGTAAATGGTAAGAAAAACCGTACCTGTCAGCCATATCAGATTGAGTTAAAGGGAGTAGCATATGTCACAATGTCATAGCAATCTGGTTTTATTGTCTCAATTGTTTCATCACGAGAAGCAGCAGCAAATTTACTTTTTAATGCCTCAGAAAGTGGAGAGGGAATAAAAACTTGTTTTTCAAACTCAGTTTGTTCTTTCATCAATTCCAAATCTGATACTTTATATTCTCCTATGAAAGTAGGATTAAAATCCAATGTTCCCCAATCATCTTCTACCAAGGAGGAAGATGGAATCTTGTCTTGTTTTACCTCAAGTGGTTGTTCAGGTTGTTTGACTGGTTGTATAGGCTCAGGAACCTTAGCATATTCTATGTTTAAGCAGGGATTGGGTTCATCATCTACATGTAGTGTGTACACTAGACTATTGTATATGAACCTAACCTTGCGGTGAAGAGTAGAAGGAACCGCATGCATAGTATGTAACCAAGGTCATCCTAATAGAAGGTTATAATTGAGTGGTCCAGGCATAACATGAATAGGAGTAGAAAGAATCACAGGACCAACTTTAATGGGTAGCATAATAATTCCCAAAGTTTTATTCACAATATTATCAAATCCATGAATAGGAATACTATTCGGTTGAATGATTGTAAGATCGGCTTTAATTTCCTTAAGAATATCCATGCTACAAACATTAAGCCTAGATCCATTATCAATTAATGTTCTGTGAATGATACTCTGATTAATAGAGACAGCAACCATAAGGGCATCATATTGATTCTGCACCTCGACGGTAGGTAAATCTTTATCAGAAAACACAATTGGAGGTACAAAAGGCATAGTATGCATGCACTCCAAAAATTAATTAATGTTCTCTTGATTAGGAGGCATAGCAGGGAGAGTGGATAAAGCTTTCTGCAACGCCTCATGGTATGTAGGAGAAGTTTGAAGTAATTCCCATAAAGATATCTTAGCCAGAGTAGCTTGTAACTGTTCCACTAAGTCATATTCCTTAAAGGAAGAGGGTAACCTAGGTGCTTGAGGAAGCATGGGTTGAGAAGGAGGTAAATTTGTTGGGATAGTAGGTTGAGGATTATTTCATGTTTGATAAGCATGCGAAATAGAATCCATGTTATCAAAGAAATCCAAGGGATCTCAGGGTTTTCCCTTAACAGTTATTTGAGGACATCCTTTTACCATCATCAAAGGTTTAGGGAATATCACTTTAGGTGTTTCGATGTTGCAAATAGAGGAATATGAAGGTAACCATGCATACACTCTATGGTAAAAGTCAATTGAAGAGGTTGTGGAGGAGGATGAAATAGGAACAGGATCCATGGGGATCTCATTCAAACCATTTGCATTCTCACTTCCATGTACCTCATTAAGGGATCTATCCTTTTGTGCAAAAAAATCCTCATCAAAGTATTCAAAACAAAAATCATACATGTTGAAATACTACAAGCATGAAAAATGCAAATGTTTTTGTATTTATAAGGTAATTTTGTAATTTTTATGAATTTTTTGAAATATAAATGCAAGAGCATAAAAGAAAGTCTACTTCTATATGCATTCAAAATCTAATATGAAATGTAAATCTAACACCAATGAAAGAGAAAGAGTTGTCTATCGCGGGTTCACCAAAATGTAACATATGAAATTTGGAACAAGAAGGATTTCCTAAATAAGATTTGTGTAATGTGGTAAAGTGAGATCCTAAGGCCAAATTTATGTTTTATTACACTTAATTATTATGATAAAATAGCTTGAAGAACATGTAAGAAATAAATGGATAAGATACCCACCTCATAACATAGTAGATCTGGAAAAATTCACTTTTTGAGGTCTATATTGAGTATCTAGAAAATCTAATAGTTGATCCCGAACCAGAACACAAAGATGAACAAAACCTAGAAATCTTTTTTCATTCCGATGTCATCTTATGAAAAAGTTCAACCTTGACCCACAAATTTCACCCCTGACCCAATAATGTCGACCCTGACCTGCATAGTGTCGACAGAAAATCTGTTTGTGGATCTTGGAAGTTCTCAAAAAAGGGTATCCAAATCTGGTCTTAGATCTGCTGTCCTGCACCTGTAACTCCTGAAAAAAACACCTGCAAATATCTGAAAAGAGGGATTTTGGGGTGGCTATATAGGGTTTTTCCTTAGTCAAACCCCCATTTTGGTGATCTCCACCTCCACGAATAGCTGAATATAGAATGTAATGTGTGTGTGTATTGATATCTTGAAAAGAGCTTTTGAACATGCAATATCAAGATCTAACCTTCTAGATTAAGAATCCTAACATAACATGGAAATGAGAAAGAAATGCATAGATTTGAATATGAAAAATAAAGCATACCAAGCCCCCAAGACTAAAGTATTCCCATCAACTCACAATCTGTAATTGCTACCCCATGATGATATCCTTTTGAATGTTTGAATGTTGTGAAATAGTAGATCTAAAGAGAGAGCCTTCTTGCTTCAATGAAAATCCACCATAGTCTTGTCCTCAAAGTTCTTGACTGAAGATGATGAGATATGTCCTCTAGTATGTTCTTCTATATCATCCTCTTGCTTACTTGCCTCATCATTCCATCATGTAATCTCTCGATTTTGTTTCATGATCAAATGAAGGCAAAAGAGAGTGTTTATATAGAGATTTCAACATAGGCCTCCTAGGGAAATGCAAGGGATTCAAATTCATATTTCTCCTCAAATCATGGTCCAATCACATTTTCCAACTAAGGAGAAAACATATTAATTCAATATTGGAGAATACACTTCCGCATCCAAACTCGGGGACCTATTTTAAGTTTCGGGCCCCGATAAGCTCCAGATTTGAAAGCGGGGACCACCACCTGGAAAAGGTCTATGTTGACCTCAACCCTAACCTAGGTCAAGGTCAACCTTGACCCTGACCTGAGGTTTCAGTTATGTCACTAGAAAGTTGCAAAAAGGTTTCTAGATCAGCTGGGGACCTAGAAAGGTAGGGGAATGAGCCAGAATGTTTAAGAAGGCCTAGAGGCCCAGAGAGAGAGTAGGGTGAGGCCGAGGAGGACCAATACATAGATCCTACCTAGAGAGAATAGCCATGGAGAGAGAAGTCAAAGGGGATCCACAAGATCATAACCCTAATTTCATCTACACATGTATAATCAAGCACAGATGCAAATCTAATATGCCAACCATACTAAATGAGGGTGCTAAGTCTATCAAAATGGAAGTGCTTCCATTTTAAGAAGATACAATTAATAATTAAATTAGAATTAAATTTACATATATATTTATAATTATAACTAATTATGACAAGTATAGGCCACTACGTGGCACTTGTTCTGCAAGCAATCAATTTCCTCCATTTTGTCACGATAGTGATATAAATGTGCACAATAAATAGATTTTAAATTTTCTAATAGAATATATTAATAAAAAAAAATATAACAACAATAGAGAGAACCAACTCAACCTAAAACTTCAATCAAGGATGATATAAGGTAGACATATATTAATTAGAACAAACAAACTAATTGAATCATCTATGTTCCATAAACACTTCTAATAAAGCATGAATTCCCAAATTAGAATGTAAGACTTTAAATACTTATTATTTGGAGTGAAATTCATTTACAATCTTTGGCTTATTCTCCAAGCAATCAGTTCCCCCCATTTTCTCAACTACCCAATCCTCAAGGAGATTGTTTACCAAACTTTCAACTATCTTACTCTTCCCTGCAATTCTCTCTCTTTCTACAACATTCATAGGGTATTCTCTTCTCTTTCTCTACTACATAACCCAAACCCTTGGTCTCTTTTCCATGGCCTATTTTTCCCCCTCTCCATTCATTAAAAAATAATTCATTTATCCATCTCATTTTCCTTCATAATTATTTATCTTCACTTTCTCTTAAAGTTAATCTTTCAACCATCAACCCCTAACTATCCTCAATTACTCATTACTCTTTACTCATTCATCATTTTGTCTAACTTTCTATGCAATTGGTAAAAGGAATTATGACTTCCCAAACTAAAACCTAGTTGCACACAACTAACAATCACTAAATAGATATATTAACACAATGTTCCTACATTAAACTACTTAGGGGAAAAAAGAGAGCATGTTCTTTGGCACATGGGTATTGTTGGGACCTGCAAATTTTAAAGAAATTTGAGGTTGTCAGATATGGTTAAATACAAAAGTATCTAGTTGAGTCAGGAAATGCTTTGTTTCAAATATCACGTGGTCTCATTTTTTATTTAAGAGAATTACCAAAGAAAATGGTGATGTTGTTTAGCAATGGAGATTTTCTCTACATGTGTGAAAATGAGAAATGAGAGCTATTTTCACACTTTCTCTACACTGAGTTGTCAATTCAAAGGAGTGCTCACAAGGATATATCACACATTGATCATGCAGGGAAAGGATTTAATGTTTTTATTCATTAACACACAGAAAATAAGTTCCAAAAGGCATGCCCCCTTTTGGCAAGCGGTTCACGTATGGTATAGATAGTTGGCGGTAGACAAGGATATTTTGTGGACCCGTGTCCATATGGTGATGACTTGACAGAAGGGTTAGCAAATCAGAGCACGCCACCTAGAAGGCTGATTGAATAATGATGATATAGCAAGGGGATATGCGAAGGATAGGTTTCATTTTGTTGTGAATTCACAAGGTAATGGATCAGTCAGGAGGAAGAGTTGCGATGGTGGGAAAGGTTCACACATGGCAGACAAAAGGAAAATCACAACCTCGCAAGATGGACTGACGGTTAGTGGTGTTGGTTGCAAACTTGCGAATGGTTAAGATAAATGTTTATCACAGGGCCACAAGTCATATTGACAGTTAAGAAAGAGACTTGTGACCATGTGTTAAAATCGGAAGGTGTTGGTGTCAAAATGTCATAGAGGTTTGTAGTGGCTAAGGTAATTTTTTGTGATGTTGCGACAAACAAAGAATGTCAAGTCGTGAGGTTGCAAGGCTAGGCTGCGGTTAGGAAAGTTGCTTAAAAAGATACGGTAACTTTCCATGTGTCCATGATCATAAAGGATAAGGGAAATTAGGCTCAATCCTAGTGCTGAGATGACAAATAAGTAGATTCACAAACTTTTTAGATTCTGTCGTGTGGCAGGAGTGGCCTTATGAGAGTCAAGGCAATATTGACCAAAGTTATCAGTATTTTTTTTGGCTCTGTTATTTCATTGATTGACCTTTTCTGTTCAAATATAGGTTTCCAGAAATGGATAGAAAGACATGGTGCCATAAATGGATAAGCATGTCAATGAAATCCTGTTAAAATGTCAATTTGATAAGATATGCACAAGAAACAAAAAATATCCAAGTGGATTTGAATCTTTAGAGCATCATGGTGTTTTTAGTATGAATCATAATGGATTTTGACATGTCTCTGATTGTTTACTCATTTATGCATGCAATTACAAACATTGAAAGGTGATTTCCAAGGTACATTATATAGAAGTGGACATGGATTTGAAAGATATAAGTATGACCTTTGCATGGCTTATTTGCCCAGACATTAATGAAAATGGATATTGTTGAGGATAAGAAGTGTCTCTATATACAAATGTAGAAAGAGTATTGGGACTGACTGCATGGGGAAGAGTACACAATAGTTGAAGGGATATTAAAATGAAGATGGGTGGTTGAAGGGATATTAAAAGGTGAACTAACTGGAAAAATCAAAAATCATGAGAGCTTCACCTTTTTTATACCCTTTGACTCAAATATACTGGTTAGTTTGCTGGAGAAGAGAACAAGGAGATGTCAAGTCCTTGGGTTTCTCTTTCTGAATTATTTTTAGAATATGTCGATGCCCTTGGAAGACTTTTGATGAGAACATTCCATCCTCTCCTATTGCATCTCAACCACGCACTATGCTATATTGGCCTGACTCTGGTTTTTGTTTCTCCTGACAGTAACATTCTTGTTACCAAATTATTCAGTTGATGTGTACTTGAATAAATTAGGGGAGCAAAATGTCCTATACGGAAATATTTTTACCTTTCTATCAAGCATATAAAAAGTTTTCTCAATAATGCAGGTTGGAGGTGCAAAGTATCAATTACGTTGGAAGCTAAGTTGTTTGTCTTATGGTATTTTTGTGTCACATGGTTTAAAATTGCAACAAGTCATTTTATCTTGGGCTTGATTCTTGTTGGCTCCCTTGTTCTTATAAATAGGGATTTTAGGGCCTAAAATAGGGGTTCCAATTAGATGGTCCCAATAGAAATTTTTAGCTTATAATGAGTAGCGTTGTAATGCTTCCATAGAGCAATTTAAGTGAATCTATGTTGACTCTTATGATTGTTTTCCTTGAGTTTGAAAGTTGTACTCAATATTGTATGGCAGAGATACCAGAGGATTTTTTTGAAATATAGTGTTGGTTGAGATCTCTCCAATGTGTAATCTTGTTATGTTTTGAATGAATAGAATCATGATCTTTATTCATTTAGTGTATTTTTGTGATGTATGTAATATTTCTTTCATGCTTTGATCCAAACGGTCAATTAAATGCTTGATTAGGATTGAATATCTGACATGGTTATATAGGGATTGTGATAAGTAGGCTGGGTTGGGCTTACTATTGAAGGGATATTGTAAGGAAATACTCTTAGATCATATGCTATGGATGAAACTGTGTTTTCAGATGTTGTATTACTGATGACTCAGATACTCAATGGGATAAGGCACTAATATTAGCTTTTGTGGGTGTTACAAACATGTTTTCATTCAGACTCATATTATTTCTTGCTGCAATAAAAATCATTAAATCATAAATACCTTTAATTTTGTTGTATGTTGTTAAATTATTTCATCTCATGCTCCCAGAAAGGTCGATGTTCAATGGGTAATTAGTCATTATCTAGCATCTCTCGGTTGTGTTGAGCCTTATATGAGATCTCTTATATTAATGTCATTCAATGTGTATTCAAAGGAATTAAAGGGAACCCCCTTGGTTTTGTAGAACCTAATGTGTAGAGAGATAATCCAGTATCCCTATTAGTTGGTCTAGTCCTCTTAAGACTTTGATGTTGGAGATTTACATCTGGCAGCTAGTTGATTGTATGTTTGTCATTGATGACAACATATAATATACAACAGTGTTCTGTATGTATTTATCAGAATGATGTTATCAAGCCTTGCATGCTTATATTCATGTTGTAGACGTGTTGTTTATGTTTTTTTCATACACGTAGACTTAGATTTGAAGTTTCAATTGTGTTGTGTAATTCTGTTAACGATAGTTATAGTTTATGGAGTTTGTCTGTACAGAGCTGACGTATTGCATTGGTTCTTGAGTTGCACCTATCTTTGGGATATGCGTGTGTATATTCAAGTTTAATTATGAGTTGAAGATAGTTATCTAAAGGTGCCAAACGTGTTTCAATAAGATTGCAATGTTAGAGTTAATTTGGTGAGTCCGACTTTGTGCAACGTCGCATCTATTTAGTTTATATTGCACGGTTGTAATTATGCTTGCATGGTTAGTTAAGCTGACAAGGATGTTATGAAGAGTTTCCTAATAGGTCCCATGATCTCATACTTTGAGGAAGATACTTATAGTAGTTCATTTTTGGAATGCTAAGTGTGAATGATAAGATAAGAGATTGAAAAACTATAGAGCAGAATATCAGTTGTGTTTCATTCATCAAGGATCTATGTGAAGAAGTAAAAGATTACAATACATTGGAACTGATCAAGACATCAGGTCTACTCTATAGTTCATAATTAGATATATTGCATATATGTTCTATAGAAGGTTGTAGCCTTCACAATTGAAGTAGTGAGCTTTTGGATAGTGAGTCCTCACCCTTAACAGGGTTATTTGTAAAAGACTCCTAACAGGGTCAGACCCTTAACTAGGTCACTATACTTATTGCATTATAAAGAAAAAATCCTAATAGGGTTGCAAGATCTTCTAACAAGGATT
The DNA here is from genome assembly GCA_018584345.1 of Thuja plicata. Lineage (NCBI taxonomy): Eukaryota > Viridiplantae > Streptophyta > Pinopsida > Cupressales > Cupressaceae > Thuja > Thuja plicata. The sequence continues at coordinate 3,866,906 of MU228495.1, read as the reverse complement.
ATTATAAACAAGTATAGTTCATTGTGGGTGTTAATTCCCACCGGGGTTTTTACCATTTGGTTTACCCATAACCAAATTATGGTGTTGTCTATTTTGTTATCTGAATGTGCATTTACTTTATTGTATTCTGGAGTTAATAAGAGCAAAGAATTAAATTAGCTGAAAACTGATTCACCCCCCCTCTTAGTTATCCTTTGGGACTATTCTAAAAATTGGTATCAGAGCCAAGTGCCTTGAAGAAGAAGCCTAATAGCTTAAGGTAGATCAGATGGCATACTTCAGAAAAGAGAGTCCTAAATTCGATGGAGAGAATTATCTGGATTGGAAGAACAAAATGATAACAGATATATAGTGTGTTGGTTTTGACATCTTTGAGATAGGCACACAAGAAGTTGTTATTCCCTCTCTAAAAGACCTCTTAAGAGATGATGCTACTAGTAAATAAAAGGATACATTCACAGCTAATGCAGTTGCCAAAGAAGCCCTTATAAGTGCACTATCTGACAATGAATTCTCTGAGATCAAGAAAGTAGACAAGGAATACACAATATGGAAGTATTTAGAAGACATGTTTGAAGGAGATATCCAAGCAAAGAATGCACGCAGGAATAAATGGAAAAATAAATAAAACAACCTTGAGATGTTACCTAAAGAGAACATCAGAGCCTACAATCAAAGGATAAATGAAGCAGTTTCTGGAATCAGAAATAATGGTGGAGAAATATTAGAAGAAGACATAATGGACAAGCTGATGACTACTTTAACAACAGACTATGAGAGCCAGATCAACATTCTAGATGAAACCATGCAATTTTCACAAGACTTCAAGAGAGAGACTTTGATCAGAAAAATCTCTTCATTTGAGATATCAAGATTGAAGAGTGAACCTAAAAGTGAAACAACCTTCAAAGCCTTAGTTCATGGTAAGAAACCTTTACACATCTCTATCAATACTAAGAAAGAAGAAGTTGATGAAGAACGAGAAGAAATCATTGCCATGATTTCTAAAAGAGAAAATAAAGGCAAAGGAAAATACGAAGGACAATTGCCATTCAAATGTTTTTCATGCAATAAGATCGTCCACTTTGCATCCAAGTGTCCTACAAGAGTAAAGAAATTTAGATCTGATTATAAACCAAAATATAGAAAGGAATGCTATCATGCTGAAGAAGGTGTAACTGATGAAGATTCAGGAGAAGATGAAATTGGAATCATTTCCCTTAAAGACATAGAAAAATTGCTTGAGGAAATGGACATTGAAGATGAAAAGGAAGCACAGGAGTTAGCCCTAAATTCCAAAGCAGACATCAGAACTGATTGGATCATTGAAAATGGATGCTCTCACCACATGACAGGTGATAAAGACAGATTTTTTTATCTAGACAAGCACAAAGGTGGTATGGTTAGATTTGGAGATAACACTCCCAAACCTATCATAGGTAGAGGATATATCACTCTGGATGGAAAGAACAAGACATATGATGTTCTGTATGTTGATGGATTACATCACAAATTACGAAGCGTTGGACAACTACTTGACAAAGGTTATCATTTGGAATTCAAAGGCAACAAATGCATCATTAGCAACAAAGAAGGAGACATGATTGCATCAGGCTCAAAAACAAAAGGTAATGTGTTTCAGCTCAATTTAGATGTAAGTTGTTTTGTTGCAAAAGTGGATGATAGTTGCTTATGGCATAAGAGACTCTGTCATATCAATTTTGATAATATAGTAAAGATAAGCAATGTCAAGGCAGTTAGAGACCTTCCAAGTATTACAAAACCGGTTGACACAATATGCAAGGAGTGTGTTATGGGAAAGCATGTAAGGAGCCCTTTCAGGAGCAAGAAGAACTTAGCTGAGAACATGTTAGACCTAGTGCATACAGATTTTTGTGGTCCTACTCAAACTAGATCATACCACAGAGAAAGGTATTTCATTTTGTCTGTTGATGATGTTTCAAGGATGATGTTGGTTGCGTTCTTAAAGGAGAAGTCTGAAGCCTTTGAGAAGTTCAAAATCTTTAAAGCCAAAGTTGAGAATGAATCTGGATTAAAACTAAAATGTCTAAGATCATATAGAGGAGGCGAATTCACCTCTGACCAGTTTTATGACTACTGTGAAGAACATGGAATCAAAATATAGTTGAGTGCACCCAGAACCCCTCAGCAGAATGGGATAGCATAAAGAAGGAACATGATCATACTTGATACAACGCACACTATGATGATTGAAGGAAAAGTTGCACACACCTATTGGAGAGATACAGTCAATACAATAGTCTATACTATCAACAGAACACAACTAAGACTAGGCACAGAGAAGACACCTTATGAACTTTGGTTTGGTAATGTACCTACAGTAAAATATGTCAAAATATTTGGCTGTAAGTGCTACATCAAGAGAGATGATGGTGTTGACAATTTTGATGCTATAAGAAATGAAGACATTTTCCTTGGTTATTCTACTAAAAGCAAAGCATACAGATGTTTCAATTTAAGATTAAAGAAGATAATTGAAAGTAATCATGTAAAAATTGATAAGAAGTTCATGGTTCAAGAGAGGTACTATGAATATGCACCTATCATTGAGGATGAACCTAGGCCTAGTAGTGAAGACACTATTATTGAAGAAATGTTTGATTGCATTGATGTATCATATAATGAACCTGAATCAAGCAAAGAAGTATCACATATTACAGATGAGGATGTAACACCAAAAGTTTCAAAATTCACATCTAGGTATCATTCAAAAGATGATATCATTGGAGATCAAAGAAGCAGTGTTTTCACGAGATCTAAATCAAAAAGTTTAACAATGGATGAAGATGTATGTTTACTTTCACTGATTGAACCTTTAAATGTTGAAGATGCTTGCAAGGATTCTGATTGGCAAAAAGCAATGGAAGAAGAATTAGACCAAATAATAAAAAATGATACATGGGAATTGGTTCCTAGACCTAGTGACAAAAATGTGATTGGAACAAAGTGGGTATTCAGGAACAAGATGAATGAAGATGGTATAGTGGTCAGAAATAAAGAAAGACTAGTGTGTAAAGGATATGCATAGAGGGAAGGGATTGATTACACTGACACATTTGCCCCTGTGAGTAGATTATAAGCCATCAAGTTATTCTTGGCCTATGCAACATTTAAAGACTTCAAAGTATATCAAATGGATGTCATATCAGCCTTTCTGAATGGTGACTTGAAGGAAGAAGTCTACATAGAATAGCATGAAGGATTTAATCTATCAGATAAACCAAACATGGTATGCAGATTGAAGAAAGCACTCTATGGACTTAAACATGCCCCAAGAGCTTGGTATGAGAGACTAGATGGTTATCTTACTAAGATTAGATTTAAGAAAGGAGTAGCAGATTGTAACCTATTCATAAGAGAGACACCTGATGGATTATTACTTGTTGCCATATTTGTTGATGACATTATCTTTGGAGGTAATGACAAGCTTAGTGCAGAATTTGCAAAAGAAATGCAGAATGAATTTAAAATGAGCATGATTGGTCCTATAAAATATTTTTTGAGATTAAATGTAAAGTAGAAAAATAAATGAATATTTATAAATCAGTCCAAATATGTTAAGGAAATATTGAAGACTTTCAAGATGGAAGACTGTAAGCTAGTATGCACTCCTATAATAACAAGAAGCAAGATTTCTAAAGAAGATGATTTCGCAACAGTTGACAAAACATTGTATAAGTCTATCATTGGAAAACATATATATCTTACTCAATCTAGACCATACATATCTAATTTTGTTGGCATTGTTGGTAGATATGCAGGTGAACCAAAACAAAATCACCTAATGGAAATAAAGAGAATATTTAGATATCTAAAGGGAACTATAGACTATGGTTTATGGTATCCTAAATTAGAGAATGTACAACTTCATGTGTATACAGATATAGATTGCGCAAGTTGTATTGATGAAATGAACAATACTTCTGGAGGAGCAGTATTTATTGGAGATAGGTTGGTTTCTTGGGTAAGAAAGAAGCAAAATTGTATCTCTCAGACAACAATAGAAGTTGAATATGTTGCAACAACATTGAATTGTTCAACAATGGTTTGGATCAAGCAGATGGTTGAAGATTTTGGTATACAGGTTGATTATCCTATTGTTATCCATTGTGATAACACCAGTACTATCAACATGTCCAAGAACCTTGTGATGCATGCAAAGACAAAGAACATTGAGATTAAATATCATTTTCTTAGAGGAAAATTTGCAGATAATGAAGTAAAATTGGACTATGTGAGCACCAAAGAATAGTTGGAAGATATTTTCACAAAGCCTTTATCAAAAGATAATTTTGAGTATCTGTGGGAGAAGTTGGGAGTAATTCTGTCTCCTGAGTCTGACTAGATAAAGCAGCAAGAACATCAGTCCATAATGACTGATGAATGGTTGACTACTCCACTTCTGGAGTAGTACCTGTGCCTAATTTCTTATGGTGCCCTTTTCCATTGATGTCAAAGGGGGATTATATAGTAAGGGGGAGCATATACTCTAGGGGAGTATAAACACAGATAAAGGAGTTGCAGCAGTGTAGAGGAATCTTTGATGAGGATATTGATAAGATTGTAAAAATAAAGAAGACACCATGTGCTGAAGATGTTTTTAACATCATATGTTGCCATCAATGTCAAAGGGGGAGATTGTTGGAGATTTATTTATCGAAGCTAGTTGATTGTATATTTGTCATTGATGACAACATATAGTATACAACAATGTTCTGTATGTACTTATCAGAATGATTTTATCAAGCCTTACGTGGTTATAGTCATGTTGTAGACATGCTGTTTATGTTTTTTTCATATGTGCAGACTCAGATATGAAGTTTCAGTTGTGTTGTGTAATTCTGTTAACGACAGTTACAGTTTCTGGAGTTTGTCTGTACAGAGCTGACATATTGCATTGGTTCTTGAGTTGCACCTATCTTTGGGATATGCGTGTGTATATTCAAGTTTAATTATGAGTTGAAGATAGTTATCTAAAGGCACCAAATGTGTTTCAACAAGATTGCAATGTTAGATTTAATTTGATGAGGTTGATTTTGTGAAGCGTCGCGCCTATTCAGTTTATATTGCATGGTTGTAATTATGCTTGCATGGTTAGTTAAGCTGACAAGGATGTTATGAAGATTTTCCTAATAGGTCCCATGATCTCATACTTTGAGGAAGATACTTATAGTAGTTCATTTGTGGAATGCTAAGTGTGAATGATAAGATAAGAGATTGAAAAAGTATAGAGTAGATTATCAGTTGTGTTTCATTCATCAAGGATCTACGTGAAGAAGAAGTAAAAGATTACAATGCATTGGAACTGATCAAGATAGCAGGTGCACTCTACAACTCATCATTAGATATAGTGCATAGCTATTCTATAGAAGGTTGTAGCCTTCACCATTGAAGCAATGAGCTTTTGGACAGTGAGTCCTCACCCTTAACAGGGTTATTTGTAAAAGACTCCTAATAGGGTCATACCCTTAACCAGGTCACTATACTTATTGCATTGTAAATAACAACTCCTAATAGGGTTGCAAGATCTTCTAATAGGGACTATTATAAATAAGTATAGTTCATTGTGGGTGTTAATTCCCACTGGGGTCTTTACCATTTGGTTTCCCTGTAACCAAATTGTGGTGTATTCTATTGTGTTATCTAAATGTGCATTTACTTTATTGTATTCTGGAGTTAATAAGAGAAAATAATTAAATTAGCTGATAACTTATTCACCCCCCCACCCTCTCAGTTATCCTTTGGGACTATTCTAATATTTGAGCATTGGAGTTGGCCTCTATATAGAATGTATTGAAGAGTGTATTGGTAGCTTTGTAAGTGTAAAGCCTTTTTAGGAGCCAACAAATCAACAAAATGGTGACTCTACTGGGGAGTTGTATAAGGAGTGAATAATTGATAAGGTTGTTAGTTGAGCTCGCTCCTTGCCTTATTGATTTTAAACCAGTTAGTTAGTCTATTGAGATTGCATAGAGTTGAAGAGTATCTTTTATGGTTAAAGATTGATTTCCTTATCTACGGAGTGTAATAGTATTATTTGTCATCTGAAGTTATGTGTTGTGAAGAGTTGAAATATATTTTTGAATTTCTAAATGTTTTAAGGAGATCCTTGCAAATTATTACATGATAGTTTTCCCAATTTATATTAGGTGGTGACTTTAATCTCAGCACCAGTGCTTGCAAAATATTTAAATGTTCTAATGATTCCACAAGATCGGTAAGAAGAATTTTATGAATCTTATTGAAGTAGGATCAGATTGATGGGTTATCTCTATGGGGATTCAAAAGGCAGATGATTAAAGGTGCACTAATACATTATACCCTAAAAATTGACCAACATTTCCCACGAACCATTAAAATGCTTTTTATTTGTTGGTTTATTGAAGGAAAATTTTTATTTTTTTTAATCCATGCTTGTGTTTGTCAGAATTCCGACGAACCCAGGCATATAAAAAAAAAAAAGGGGGTGATCACTTTCATTTTTTATTTAATTTTGTTTTAATTGCACGTTGTAGAGCAGAGGCTGAAAGAACTAGGGCATCATTATGTAGAGGGGAGGCCAGAAGGATTTTATTGCATGGAGCGGCCTCAGATATTTTGGAACCTCAAGTGTTGGATGCTCTTCACTCCATTGTACAACATCTGATTCTTATTGGGTGACCCTTATCATTACACGTTATCACCCAGTGGCATGTCATGAGCTGGAGCACTGGTATGTATGCACGCTCATATATATATATATATATATATATATATATATATATTAAAATGCACATCTCTGGGTTTAGTAATAGTAATTTATGGACATCCATCAACATGCACAGGTATAGAGGGTTTCTAAACCAAGGAAATGACTAGGTAGCGAGATGCACAGACCATGGATATGTTGAATAATATCTTGAAACTTCTATATGGCCAATGCAATTTGTAGGTGAAATCACTGCATCAAAACAATGGATGCCATGGCAGTGATATATGCAAAACGTGGAAGCCTAGGCCCGACATGTTAACTGTCTAACTCATGAAATGTTCTATTTGACACAACCCCTCAATAAAATGTGGTCTCAAGCATTGCCATGATTGCAACATGTGTTCAAAATGGATGATTTGAAACATCTTTGGAAGCTTTCAATCAAATTGCAATCTCCAAACTAAAAACTGGAAACCGTAGATTTTACAATAGAATCTCATCAATGATGGAGTTGCTCTAATTTATGGTAAAATAAATGATAGAGAAAGTTGATAAAATTATCACAGGCTTAGCAATGTAGGCAGGGAAGCATGATTGACAAATGCATGATTGGTGATTTTATATAGAGATCACAGTTGAGCTTCAATGGTGTTTGATATATTTTCTTTAGTTTCAAGAGCTACAAAGTCTTAGAGATAATTCATTAGGGTTTATTGAGGAAGTTTGGTAGAGTTCATTGCACATTGGTGGGTTTTATTATTGTTGGGTGTACACTCTAGGGCTAGTCATACATCTTCAAAGGGGTTGTACATTGCTTGAGAATAGGGGTGGAATTTCTTGGAGGGTCTGATTTGAGTTTGCAGAAGTTTTTGAATAGATTTTTGGCACATTTACTCTCTTCTTCTCTCCATTCTTTTGGTCATCCAATTTGGATTTTTTTGGTGTAGGTGGCTAGGGTTTGGAAATCCTCATCTATTGGTTTTTATGTGGCTTGTCCATTATTTACCATTATTAATAAATAGGTATGTGAGTTTAATGTTTGTAATTAGTTTTCACCATCAAAGTATCTTAAGTTTAGATTATTTATTGTATTGCCACACTTATTTCATATTACAAGTAATTTTCTAAGCACTGATGGTGACAAACCCCTACACATTTAGATAGTTGCATACTCATTTTCTCATGTATATTATTGTACTAGTTAAGTAGCGATGGTGACAAACCTTCGCATATCTAGATAGTTGTAATCTCATGTTAATTCATATTATTATACCAATTGAGTTGCCGTAAATAACCCCCACTCATTTAATTAGTCTATCCATGAGAGCATTTTCATATGTGGGTTTATTGTGCATACATGTAATCTAAAGCTAACATCTAGCATTAGTTATATCTTGTTTTAGTTATTTCAAAAGCAAAAAATTAGGGGTAGTCATTATAGTGGCATCAAAGCTAGTTATCCTACTAGCTTGTTGGGGTTTATCAGTTGCATGTGAGTTTGATACTCTTTCATTTCAGTTTGTAGAAAACCCAAGGTCACACATGTTTCTTCCTTTGGGTGTGTGCTATATTTTGAGAGTATCTATATGTTTGCATGCCATTTTGGAGCCTTGAATGATATAGACATTTATTATATGTCGAGTTTGAGCATTTCCTATGAGAGCTAGTGGTAGGGAAAAAATATATCAGAGTTATGCATCTTGTCAACCTAACAGGCTATTAATTTTAGAATTGGTTCTAAAAGGTTGTAATAATGTGTTGGTTAATTCTATTTAAAAAGATGAAGAGTTTTGAGGAGAAAATACTAGAAAGGGTTGTAGAATTGAAGCAAAGTTGTCAAAGCTATACTGAGAGTTGGAAAAATTATGAAAGGACTTTAAAGTAATTGCATAAGGAAGTGCATAAGCATCTTGAATGGGTAAAGTCTCTATTTGGTGTTAAGAAGAAATCAGAAAAAGTTTCTTCTAATATAAGAAATCATGATGGAAGCAAGAACAAATTACAAAGGAAAAAATTATGTTTTTTCTTGCAATGGGTCTTCGAAGCCTAATCACTTATGCACTGGTAAAATGAAAAAGATGTCAAAAGATCAAAAGGCTATGAATATACTTAAACCCTCATTTCAAGAAGTTTGAAAAGTAATACATTTGAAGAAATTATTTTTTATTCAAATGAGCATGAAAATGAATCATCATGTGTTTCATATATTACAAATAAGTGCATTGATGAGATAATAGAATCTAGTCTCACTAAGTTGGCCAAGGATGATTGGACAAAAAAAATAGAAGATAGAACTAGCATAATTCTATTTTGGCAGAATGGTAGAGTCTTCTTCAATGAAAATAAATCAATCATTACTTCAGATAATGGGTGCTCAAGTTTTTATGTGGGTGGGTTAGTAATCAATATTGATGAGAGTAATGAAGAGATGAATTTTGATCATAATGTTATTACACTTATTATAATTCTATGATATCATAAGGTAATTCAATTACATTTGATGAGGCATATTGTCTTAAGAGAGTTGATTGTAGAGACTAAGAGTTTTCCTAACAATAAGGTCCTACAAAATGATAATGTTTGGATTGTCATGGATACTTCACCATGGAATTGGTTGGAGATAAAGAACATAATGGAGATGCAAGTGTGGATCGATTCAAGGAAAATTATGGAAACATGTGACTTTTAGCATCATAGACCAGAACTTATTCAAGGTAAAATAAGAGATGACAAAGATATTCCAAAGGAACGTAATTCTAATTTTAAAAATTCAACCAGCAAGCCCTTGTCATCACATGAGAAATACATAGAGGACAACCAAGTGTGGGTTGATAAACAAATGATAGAGGTTTGCAATATTGATTTCCATGGTCCATTTTTACAATAACAGATGAAGAGGAACATTAGGTAAAAAAAACCCTATTCACAATCATTTTGATAATAATTTGTTTGAGCACAAGTGTGTTGGAAGAAATGTTGTGGATGAAGCTACAAAAAAATTAGAAATTTTTCTTCATAAGTCACATACTTTGGATGGACATTTGAGGATAAATGAAGACGTGATTTTTGCATCTCTCACTTACATTGATGATACCCATTGAATAATTCAAAAATATTTGTGGAAAGTGAAAGAAGGTGAGCTATCTCTTGAAGATTTGTAGGTGCTTAGAGAATCTATGATGGTGATGGAGTCAGATTTCCAAAACCTACTCACTGATAGAGATCATTTCCTCCAACTCAATGAGATCTATTTTGATCCATTAAGGAGAAGAGAAGATGAATTAGACAAGCTCACTTATGAGCTTAAGGTTGCCATGGATTCCTTGAATTATTCTCAAATGACCCTTCAAAAACTAGAAGATCACGTTGATGAGCATTTCTTCACACATTCTTCATCACGCAGAATAGACATTCAATCATTTTTAAACCACACCTAAGGTAGAGGAACACAATGCAAGAATGGTTGACAAGGAAATATTCATGCCTATTGGGAGACATGACAAGGCACTCTTCATGAGTTTAAGACACATTCATTCACTTCTATTTCAAGTAATTAAAGTTGATTCATATTAAGGGACTGCCATCAATGATACCAAAGGAACAGAAAAAATGTTTTCAACATTAAATTTTGGTAGAGATCAATGATTCCATTACATAGTAATGTCTAAAGACATAAAAATGTGCCACAAACAATCATGGAGTAGTACTTATAAACATATATCAATGCTATGAATAGTTTTAGATATACTATGCACAACAGGGTATGTGCACCAAGTTGTGGACCAAAAAGGGGGGCATAAGTGGACACATTTTTTCTGAAATCGGGTAAACCTGAACTTGGAACAGGAGTTTGAGGATTATGCACTCAAAATAAGAGGATGTGTAAAAAATAAAAAATTGTAGTACTCTGAATATAGTTTCTATAACACTAACTTTTTTAAAAACCCGATAAGATTAAGAGGGTTAAACCTCACGCGCATGAAAATATGTTCCTAATTTTTTTGGAAAAACATAACATAGCTGTTTTTGTGCGTGGTACAAAAGGTATAGTTATATTCAGTATGTTTTAAATCCCTTTGCTAGGATGATAGGTAAGAGAGAGATCTAGAATTTGTGTATTTTTTTGTAATTGTCTGATGAGTATTTTTTTTCTGTGATTTTTTGAAGTGGTTGAATCCTAAAAATTTGGTACCTGTTCGTGCGCTGGGCATAACTTGCATCAAAATAATTGAAAATGAATTTTTTTTTAAAAAGTGTATAGAATCAAGTGTAGAACAATAATATGTAATTTATTTGTAATTTGATTAAATATTTCAAAAGTTATTAAAAAAATGGTAGACATATGACTGTGAGTACAATCAAGACACTGGTAAATTAAATTAAAGTTTACTATGCTAATATTGTCCAAAAATAGAAAAAATTATATGGTTAGAAAGTTAAGAAGACGTATGAGATTATGGTGAAAATTATAAAGCTACCTAGTTGACAAATTGTAAACCTGATGAAGATAAAGTTGAGAAATCATCTTACAGGATAAAAAAACATCTAAAAGAACAAAAATGGAGGGAAAATGAGCCTCCAAGCCTTTGGGTCATTTTTCAAGCCTCTTCCCGAGCCATAACCCGATCAGGTTCTGAAAAGAAAAAAGTACTTCAAAACTCGATCGGGTTCTAAAAAGAAAAAAGTACTTCAAAATCCGATTGGGTTTTGAAGAAGTAAAAACTATTCATTTTATTCTCCATAACCTGAGAGAGAGAGAGAGAGAGAGAGAGAGAGAGAGAGCTTGAAATGTTGAACCATCAAATACATAGAGAGTGACATCTGGATTAGCCAATGCTTTGCCTGAGATTTTCTGAAGTAACCCAATATCCTCTTCTGCACTCTCACTTCATTTCACTTCCTCTGCACACAAGATTTCAATCTCTTTTTGTATTCTTTGAATCGTTCCCAATTGGTTCTCGCTCTCTACACGCAGTGATGAAATTTTTTGTCTCAGGGCTTGGATAATTTGACCAAGTTTATTTTCCCCATCTTCTCGCAATAATCTCATCTCTCCTCATAGATTTTCAATAATTCCAAATTGTTTCTCACCCTCTACCATAAGTATTTTGTTTTCTTCCTTCACCCTGCGAAGTTTGTATAAAAGACATGTATGGTAATCTTCATAGTATTTAGGAGGCACAAATTGGTAACAATTCGAGCAGTATGAATCAGAAAATGCACACCCTTCTTCACCAAACTGTATAGATGGGAAACCTGAAATACATTTGGAAGTAGAGTTGCTCCCTTCACTTCGGGCCATTGCAAATTAGCGAAAGTTTTTTGCTCTTCCCTCCAACAAAATAGCTTATTTCAATGGTCACCCATGAATTTTTATAAATGGCTGATTGGTTGCCTTTGCTTCTTTCAATGGCCATCTGATGCAGGAGCATCCTGGGTGTAAGGGCAATCTTGCATCACCCAAAAATATTTCTGTTTTCTTTTCAATAAGGGCTACCTTGTACAGAGCTGCTATTTATGGAAACTTGCTATTTTTAGTAAGTTGGTCATACGATCTCAAAATGTTCTGATTTTTCATGTGGAGGTTCATCTCAGTCATATCAGCCTACCAGTAAAGTTTCATGCCTAGATCAGGTCTAGTTTTGAAGATATTGAAAATTTTTGGTATTGAAAATAGGGTACAGAAACTTCGAGTTCAGTTTTGAAGGCTTTATAGGCCCCAGATGAGGTTGAAACTTGGGCTGAATGAAGCTTGCTTAGTTTAAATGTTGTAGAGAACTTCGTGGCATTTTTGAAATGGGGTTATAACAGTCAATCGGGTCAGCTGGTGATGACTTATGATCTCCAGAAGTTGGGCCACCTGAAATAGCAGAAAATAATTTTCCTTCAAAATTTTTGTTCGGGTTTCAAAAGTTATTTTGAGCCGACTTTGATGTACTAAAATGAAAAATAAAATAATTCTAATTTTGGTCGGCCCTAAGGGCTAAATTTATGGAACCTTCTCAGGCGATGGAAATTGCCTATACAAAGAAGGCCCGTAGTGTCGTCTTAGGTAGTTCAGGACAGCTCTGGGTAGATCTGGGTAATAATTTGAGGCTTTGTCCTACAGAATATTGTAAGGGGAACGCCCATGTGGCTTTGCATATTGTAATTCTGAAAGTTTGTAATTCCACATTTGTGGAGATAATAAGAAG
>MU228495.1:3821440-3842777 GCA_018584345.1 Thuja plicata | reverse complement strand
CATGTGATGCCTTACCATGTTCTTTTTTATAACTTTACTGCACTTTTTTATAAATTACAATTTTAGTAATTTTAGTAAGTTCTAAGAAATGGTAAGGCCTAATGAGCCTAGAGACCTAATTGGTGTAAGATTATGATCTACCGCTGAAGGTTAATAATGCCTTAATAAAGATAATGTTTTGTTGATTGCATGTTTGTCCTAATGATGTATTGATGACTATGAAGGTGATTTGATAATGGACTTTATGGTTGTGGGGATTTCTTAAATGCTAAGTGTGGTTTTAGGGTTTTCTTAACATAATATCACTGTTATTAGTGCTTATTTCCAAGCTGTAGGATTTTTCTAGGGTTATTTGTAATCTCTAGCCACAAGTGGCAATTGGTGATTTTTAATTACACAATGCACTACAATTGACACTCCTAGTTGTCTTGTGTCTGACTTATGTGGATATTCACCACCAAACCTTTCTTAGAACAATCACTTTATCTCCAACAATGTTGAAGTGGATATTTTATATTTTCAATTTTATTTTATTTTCTTAGCATTCCTGTCAAATATGGATAGCATTCCTATCAAATATGAATCATGATTAGATTAAATGTACAATGTTTTGCAGTCAAAATCTATTTAATGGATTTACGCTTGATTTTATACAAGATAGTACTAATGCTACTATGTTTATATTTGATGGATTACAATTTTAATATCTTAATTCAGAGTATGGGAGACAAGTTTTTGGTATAATTATAGCCTGAATATTTTCCTATGAAGAAAGACCATGTCCGACAATATGAACCTAGAGCAAAATAAGGAGACAATTGCTAGATTGTGGGCTAATTTTAAAAGAAAAGGAGATGGAAAATGTTATTTCCCTAGCAAAAATTGCAAGGGCTTAAAGACTCGAAGAATTCTAGTCAAAACAACTGAGAAACATTGTAGAGAGCATGGTCACATTGAAGGGGGGCATGATTTTTGTCCATTGGTAAGTATTTCATTATATTGTTTTAGCAATTTATATACATAAGAAATCAATTGATGATGAGATCATGGTCATGTTTAATTTAATGTCATCATTTTGATATAGGTTAACCACCCTAGGTTACATGTTATGGACCATAAAAATCCAGAGAATGTGAATTTCCAAGTGGAGGAACATGGAGGTGTGAATATCCAAGGAGATGATAATGATTTCATGGAAGAAGATGATCCTGCGAAAGAGAACACAATTGAAGATGATGGTATTGTTGCAGCTGATCATGTGCTAGAGAATACAATTGAAGATGATAGTACTGGCGCAACTGATCACAATGATGAATATGACCTTGATTTACCTATACTTGAGAAGGCATGTGAGCCCCTATACAAAGGCTCCCAAAAAACTCTTTTGTCCGCTGTATTGTTGTTGGTGAGTTTCAAGGCTTTGAATGGTTTATCCAATGTAGCAATGTCATGAATGTTAAGGTATGTCATATATGTCATCTTTTTCACCTATTTTAGTCACAATTTCCTTATTGTTAGTAGAGGGTGAATCATGTATGCTAATTATATATTTTTTCGTAGGTTGATAGGTGAGTGTTTGTTACCACCATCAAACATTCTACCTCACTCGTACTGGGAACTATCTGCCATTATGAAAGATATTGGGATGGAGTATCAAAAAATACATGCATGTCCCAATGATCATATTATATATATCATAAACAACATGAATTTGCAATAGAATTTCCTGATTGTCATATTAGTAGATATCGAACAAATCAAATAACAAAACATGTGCCTCACAAGGTTCTCTGATATATTCCCATTATTCCATGTCTGCAATGATTATTTAGGTGCACTACCTTGACACAATTTATGGATTACCATGCACGCAATAGAAGTCAAGATGACATTATGCGAATGCCTGTGGATGGTTATGCATTTAAGGACATAGAAAAAACTTGGCCACACTTTAAAGAAGAACCTTATAATCTCAAGCTTTCATTGGCAGCGGACAGTGTCAATCCATTTGGAGAGATGAGATCTATTTTCTCGATGTGGCATGTTTTTGTTATCAACAATAACATTCTTCCTTGGATGTCCATAAAGAGGGAGCACATAATGTTGGCAATGATTGTTCCAAGTATTATTTCATTTAATAGTCATGTAAGTTAATTTATTATAAATAATCTATCAAAATGGTCATAATAATTATGTAATATTTTTGTTCATTCAACCAGGTAAGTACCAAGTTAAATATATGAATGTATATATTGAGCCCCTTATCGACAAGCTGATGGTGTTATAGAATGGGGTCACTATGTATGACATCTCTAGGCCAATAGGTCAAAGACATTTTCAATTCCATGCAATGCTTGTATGGATAATACATGATACCCCTAGGCTAACACATTTTTGTTGTATGTTATCTTGTTAACACCTCTTTTTTGGTATGTTATAGTGCTAACACATATTTTTTGTATGTCTAAGTTTGCGCATGATAATTTTAATTATCAAAATCAACATATTCAATTGAATTATACACGATCTTGTAGGTCTGCAGACAAAGGGAAAATTTGCATGTCTAGTTTGTGGTCTAAAGATGAAATCTCATCATTCAAAAAGTTTAGGAAAGTAGGTGTTCAATGAGTATAGCCACTTTCTCCATAGAAATCATAAGTATCGAATTACCAAAAAATATCTTTTCAATGGGAAAGAAGAGATTGCATCAAAGCCACGAAGAATGACACCTCGCCTATGGAAGTTGGAATAAAATAGAATAAATCGACGAGGTAATGTCATTCAAACTGATGGTTTTTTTTTTTGAAATTTATATTTTGATATTGTCTTTTTTTTACTGATGATGTAATTGATTCTTGTGAAGGTCATCAAGGCGTCAATGACCAACTTCCAAAAGGACTAAAAAGTTATCCTAGACAACTTAGCAGGTTGTCGTACTACAAGAACCTCCCAATCATGCATTTGTTAATTAGATGCTATGCATATTGGAAAGAATGTAACAGAGACATTATGAAAATTATTGGATGGAAGGTGTGATAAAGAAAAGATTGTCAAAATTTGTAGTGACATTGAAGATTCTAATCATGCATTGAAAAATGTCATTCGATCAAATAACAATGGAGAACATATTGATATAAGTGCCCTTCCTTGGTTATTATCAGAGCAGCAAAGCAATGCTATAAAAGAAGTCATACAAAAAATTCAATTTTCCGCAGGGTTTGCTACGAACATAAACAATCTCATATCAAAGAAAAGTGAATTTGGGCCAGGGATGAAAAAACACGATTGGCATACCTTTATTAAGGTAATTCATGTTATTTTGTATTCTCTATATATTTGTATACTGTATGTAGTTTTGATTGTATTATTCTCTAAAATATTGAAATGATCATTTTATAATTATCAAAGTACATTCTACCTCTATCTCTCTCATACCACTTCAACAACAGTGTCAAACAAGTTATAAATGATCTTGGAAAATACATGAGGTTAGAAGTGTTATTTGTTAGATTTGTTATATAGATATTATACCTACGACTTTTTTTACTTTTTCAGTAATTTATTGTATATTGTTTGTAAAGTATCATTTATATGTTTTTGTGTGTTGAATCGCATCTAGGTGGTTTTCATCAAAATAAATCAATAAAGAAGATATACATATTGGAAGAGAAAAATTCCTCATCTTATGTGTGAAATGAAAAAGTGTTTACCTTCTACCTTTTTTAATGCACAAGAACACTACCTCATACATCAAGTTGAAGAGATTGAATTGTGCGGACCTGTACAAACTAGGTCAATGTGGATGGTTGAGAGACACTTGAAATTTTGGAAGGGTTTGGTTCAACAAAGAGCATATCCTGAGAGTTCTATGGTGGAGGGATATATGGTATACCAGACCATGGTGTACATTAGTCAATATCTTCCTAAGTTTGCAGCAAAGATGCATGTAGATCACATTTGGGACCCCAACGCCATTAACAAATTCAAAGGGGAGCACTTGATGGGGAAAGGTAGATTGAGGAAAGTGAGAGGTAATTATAAGATATTAGTTTAGTTAATTAATTCTTATAAATCTTAAATTGAATTTGTTTGTAAGTGGTCTTTTTTTTTTATACAGTTGGTCGAGAGTGGGATGCACTACATTTGTATATTGCGAACAATATTGATTGGATGATGGTATGGATTGAACTATGTCAACAAAATGGTCACTCATTAACATGGGAAAGTGTTGCTTCATTGGTTAAAGAAGCTCATCGTAATGGATATTCCAATGTTACGGCAATGGTAATTGATCTAGCAAATGGTTTAAGAGGTAGATAGGTACGTATAAATTTATTAATCATGACCCATATGTTTCATATCAACTCAAGATGCCAATAATTTTCACATGCTTGAAAAATTGCAAGTCAAGCACCACAAAGCTATGTACTATCATGGCCACAAATTTTGCATAAAAAAGTTGGATGACACAAAGAAAACTTGTGATTCTGGGATAACTACAGTCTTTGAGGTCACTAATATTTCATCTAGAAATGATATGCATCCTGAAGAATATCAAAATTGATACTGTGGGATTTTGGATGATATAGTTGAGTGCAACTTTGAATCCTTCAAATTAGTTCTATTCATCGTCAAATGGTACAGGCTACAACTGAATCAAAATGATCTTGATAGAACTGTTATTCAACATGATAATAGATTTACAATGATTAACACAAGGTCATTTGAGTCATTTGGACATCAACCCTATGTTCTTCCAAGCCAATGTGAGCAAGTGTTTTACGTAGAGGTTCCACAAAAACTGGGTTGGTCATTTGTTGTTAGACATGATCCAAGAGGAAGGCCAGTAAAGTATAACATGATAGAAGAAGAAGAAACTGAAGAAGAAGAAGAAGAAGAAGAAGAAGAAGAAGAAGATGATGATGGTGGTGGTGATGGTGATGATGATGATGATGATGATGGTGATGGTGATGGTGATGGTGATGGTGATGGTGACGGTATTGTTGATGATGATGATGATGATGATGGTGGTGGTGCTGCTGGTGATGATGATGATGATGGTGGTGCTGCTGGTGATGATGATGATGATGATGATGACAATGAGGTCATGATGATGACGGTAATATTTATCTAGTCGTACAAATTTATTTGACTTATATGTTTTCATAATTATTTACTATGTATTAAACTCTAATGCCATGGTACAATTAAATTATTGTGTTCATTTCTAATGATTAAAACATATGTGATTTATGATACATATGTTTCAGTTATTACTTGTATATTTAATATATTTATTGTTTAACAAATTACCAATGTATTGCTTATGATGCTCAATTGTTGGTGCTGATTACATGCATATATTTTGTGCGATTGTAACCCTTTGTGGAAATAGGAAATTGACTACAGACTTTGTCAACCCTTTTGTTGACAATCCCACATAGCACACATAAAGTAAAGGTAAGGAATTAAAAAATATACAATGATTATGATGAATACATATTGTTCATGTTGTCTTCTATGTAATTTGTAGCATAGGTTTCACATAATTTTTGGCTAACTTAAGATAAATTATTCACATATACAGTAAATTTAACCCCTTTTATGAGGATCATGCATAGTGACATGGATCGGTAGGTATAAGTCAATAGACCCTATAGATTACATAAACATTACCCTCATTTAGAAAAATATCTCGCTCCTTACCAACTATATCTGCCATTTGATGGACTGCAGGAACCACCTAATATGTACTTGTCAAGTCTGTCTTCCTCAAGTCAGGGAAATGCGGGAATAGAAGATGAAAGCGAGACATGTAGTAGGCCTAAAATAGGGAAATCAACCAGAGGTCAAAAGATAAGAAGAAAATTTAATAAACACATGCAATTTTTCCTTGCTAAAGGAAGGTCATGTTCTTATGATGATGAGACCATAGATGACATTGAGGTGCCCTTGAGGTACACACATCTTCTGAAAGAATGGGTACCCAAGGAACTACCTCCAATTAACACTGATTTTTGTGTTAATGAGAGGATGTATCGTATAGCTCCATCATCATTACA
This sequence comes from Thuja plicata, assembly GCA_018584345.1. Lineage (NCBI taxonomy): Eukaryota > Viridiplantae > Streptophyta > Pinopsida > Cupressales > Cupressaceae > Thuja > Thuja plicata. The sequence continues at coordinate 3,836,715 of MU228495.1, read as the reverse complement.
TGGTTTGGGCCTATTTTCCATGGATGGCATAAAGGCATGTTACAACAAAGTTGTTGAATTGTTGGAGTTTGTCGGACCTTGTTACAATTACAATAATTGGATGCGGATTGTTTGATATAAAAAAAGTATGCGTAGATATGCATTGTCAGTGAATTATATACAATGGAAAGAAAAGGATCAAAGTAAAGGATTTTCTATGTACAGTGATAGAAGGCCAAAAGCAACAGGGAATATTGTGGGTTTTATAAATGGTACGTGACCTGGGTCAACTAATAAGAGTCCCAATTGCATATTTGAGGTGCGTGAGGGGAATTGTGTTTTTGTATGTGTGATAAAATCAATAAGTGTAGGGCAAGAATTGCTAATAGATTACAAGTTGAATTGCATAGATTAAAAAAAAGACACTATCATGGGAGTGGTAAGTACTATATACCATTTAAACTAACCTCCAATTTATGACTCCAATATACCATTTTATTAATAAGTTTTTTTGTTAAGTCTATTCTTTCATTTCACTAATTTTTTTATATTTAATCTTTGTCACTAGATGACATGGATGCACCAAGTGGTGATGGAGGCAGGGATTTTACTCCCACCCATTCTTCAGCAAAGGTAAACCTTATTGTAATTGTACAAATAATATAGAAGAAAAATGTTATATAATTATGTTCTTTTCTTTAGGGTTTTGGAGTGATTCTCATAGTTTTACTGATATTCCTATCACAACTTGATGTTCAGGAAAAGGAAAAAGTGCCTACAGCAACAATGCCCATAGTGTCAGATATGGGTGATGCCATCCCAGATAGGCCTAACCCCATGTATGTGGTCAAGAAGCAATTACAAAAAATCAGTGATGAAATTCTTGGCATTTTCCTCAATCTAGATCCAAGTGAGGAATTGATGGTGAGGAAAGCTCTATTGGTGCGGAAATCACGTAATTTGGAAGTAAGCAATAATGAATCTTTAGTTATAACAAAAGTTCAAAAAAGTTTTATATTTTATACTCTTTTATGTCATTAACTAAAATATGCATGTGTTCTTATAGGATTTTTTGGATGCTCAAGAAACTCCTCATGGACATTGTAGTGAGGCCGGTACTAGTATAACTCCCATAGGTAAAATAATCCTTAAATTAACAAGTTACAAACTTCATTGGTCTTACTGATTAGAAATCTACATTTTTCATTGGATTTACTAGTTGTTTTATTCAAACTGACATATATATCTTGACTCCTAACTTCAAACTGTACATTTAGGTCATGATGTACTCCAGACGCATCCTCCTATGAGGATGTCATTATCGATTGCAATATCGGCAACGAGGAGCATGCAAACATCTATGTTTGCAGGGTATATACCTCGTAGTTCCTTGTTTTGCTATATTCGATTGTGTTAGTTACGGTTTGATTTGTACTTTAATCTTAGTTGCATTTCATAGTGGAATAATATTTTGCAGTACAAGATACACCTCCTCAGGATATAGAGACAAGTACTAGAGATAAATCAATGACGTTTCCTGTATCTACCCGTGTTTCTAGTACGGGAAAATTGCAGACATCATTGTTGTTAAACGATGAAGATATGATTCACTTAAAATTACCTACGCTTCCAAGTACTTTAAAATTATTATTATTTATATTCTAATTTTAATTTACTTATTCATAACTTGTTTTGGATTGATGATCCCATGATGTGTTTTTAGGGAATGATTTTTTTTATTATAAGCTTCATGATATGACATTGTCGCTATTCGGACCCACCATACGTACAAGGTGGAACATCATATGTTAACTAAACCTATCCCACTGCTTTGATTTCATATAATTGCTAGAATATTTTTCCTTTCATCTATTTATTATACTATATTCAAGGTATGCAACTTCAGTTATTTTTTTAGCTAACAACTTTGTTTTTTCTTAAAAGGTGAAGCTAAGGACCCGGCGAAGGGAAGCCAACAATTCCTCTGAGGGAGTTTTGACATCACAAGGCGTTAGAACAAACTACCACCTCCAAGAATTTCATGGAGGTTTTTCTCAACTGTCTCAAGCAGAGGAACTCTCTCTTGAAGTTCTTGGGAAACCCAAAAACTTTCAGTCGCCCACCCAAGACTATCACCTTTGACAACGCCAACACGACTGTCTTCTGGGGAAACATTGAGGATCCTCCCTTCTTACTAGGCTTAAACATACAAGGGAAGAACCTTTACAATTACTTGGTAGATTCCAGAGCTTCAAGTAACATCATTCCCTTATCCATATGCCAGAGGCTCGAATTGTATCCTACTCCATCCAATGGCATAGTAGTCCAACTGGACAAAACTACTGTAAAAATGGTAAGTGAGCTGAAGAACGTCTAGATTCAGCTCATCCAAGACCCCACGATAGCAAGCATGATTTAAATCCAAGTGGTGGACATCTTGGATACTTATGGGATGTTACTAAGTCACAATTGGTCTAAGTCCCTTAATGGGTATTTCTCTACTAACTTTTCCCACTTGTGGCTCCCCTGGGAGGGAGAATCTAACCAGATCTGGGTTGAAAGTGAACCCAGGATGAATAGGCCCTTACCAAAGTCGGAAGGGTAAAAAAATTCCTCTTCTCTAAGACTTCCCTTGGGGTGTACCAACCCCTAGAAATCTTGACCTTTGATTTCACCTCGGGGAAGATCCCATAATCTCCCAGAGAACCCAGGACCTAGACAAAAAACTAAGGGGTGAAGTTAACTCGCAAGGTATCACAGCAACCCCCACTACATTCTTGTCTAACACTTGGTGCTGGTTTCACTATCAAAAACATTTAGAGCTAGAGTGTGAGCCTTTCCTTTCCACTGCTACCTAACACATCATCGCCCTCCGAGAGAAGGAACACTTTTTGGGTATGCCTGGATCAAGCAATCATTCTGGCGGTATCCCCATGATGCCGCCAGTCTAGGAATCCCAGCCACAGGCTTCCCCAGAGAAGAACCTCACCCACATGCCATTAGAGCTAGAGGAAACTCCTCCCAACCTTCCCAAGAAAAATCCAAAAGCCACTTTGTCTTCCCAGCCTGAGATAACAAATGATGACTTATGGATCCTTAAGTTTGATGGGTCCCGGTCTAAACAAGGTTGTGGAGCCGGAGTGGAATTGATCAACCCATGGGGAAAATCCTTCCTTGCATTTTATGGGCTACATTTCAACTGCATGAACAACATTAAAGAGTATGAGGCCTTGGTGTTTGGACTCCTTTGTGCACTAAGGAAATGAATCACCCACCTCCGGGCCCTGGGTGATTTAGAGTTGATCGTCAAGTAGGTTCAGAGCCAATACACTTTTCATGATAAAAGGCTGGCCACATATCACAACCGGGCATGGAGCCTCATCAAATATTTTTATGCCTTCAACATTCAACTTATTCCCTGGAAAAGAAACTATGTTCCAGATGCTCTTTCCATGTCCACCATCACTCTAGAGCCAATGGCTGGCTCCCAGCTCTGGAAATTTTCCATTGAGATGATCCCCACCCCGTCCATCCCAAACAATGTCACACATTTTTAGGTTTTTGAAGATGATCGGCATATCTTGGCCTTCATGGCCAATGTTGGTATTTTTGAAGACCAGATAGTGGAAGAAAAAGATCATGATGATACTTGACAGGATGAAGAAGACGACGAGCTCATGGACCTACCAACCAACACCATCCCTAAGGGGATGGTCGCACTTGAATGAATCTTCAACTTGGACCCTCGGGGCTGGGAAAAGATACCATCCTCCTCTAAGGGAGGAAAATTTGATAAATTCAACATCGGCCAGCCCCATGAAGATAAAATGATACACATTGGCACCTCTTGCTCCCCAGAGGAGAAGGAGAAGATTCTCGCAGTTCTCTAAGAATACATTGATGTAATTGCGTGAGGGTATGAAGACCTCAAAAATTATGATACCTCTATCATGAATCATACTATCCCACTCAAACCAGATGCTAAGCCCTTCTGGCAAAAGAAAAGACCGGTCAAGCCACTAATCGAGCCTCTAATTCATTAGGAGGTTCCAAAACTACTGTCAGCCCAAATCATCTTCCCAATCTGACATACTACGTGGGTTTCCAACCTTGTCCCTGTGAGGAAGAAAAGCGGCGAGATCCTCCTTTGTGTAGATTTTAAAAATTTAAACAAGGCATCAAAGAAGGATAATCACCCTCTCCCCTCTTTGGATGAGGTGTTGAAAATCGTGAATGGGTCTCAAATGATGTCTTTCCTAAATGGGTACTCTGGGTATAACCGGGTTATGGTTAAGTATGAAGATAGAGACAAAATGGGGTTCACCACTAAGTGGGGAACATTTGCATACTAGAGAATTCCCTTTGGCCTAATCAATGCAGGGGCCACATTTTAGAAGGCTATGGACATTGTGTTCAAAGGCCTAGTGAACTAGTGCATAATCATCTACATGGATGATTTGACCATCTTTTCCTGGGACATGCGTGATCATTCCGCCCACCTCACCCAGATTTGTGAGAGATGTCACCGATATGGAATATCCCTCAACCCTAAGAAATGTATATTCGAGGTCACTGAAGGGAAGCTACTCAAGCATATTGTCTCTGAGAAGGGTATATCCATTGACCCTAAGAGAGTTGAAGTGCTGCTAAACTTATAGATACCCGACAACAAGAAGGAAATGAGATCTTTCTTTGGGAAGATCAATTTTATCTGGTGGTTCATCACTGGGTTCACCGAGATTGTAAATACACTCAATGAAATGATGAAGAAAGATACAAAGATTGAGTGGAGTCCTAAGGCAAAGCAGGCGTTCGCCCAGATTAAGCAAATGATCGTGGAGGCACTAGTCTTGGCTAGTCCGGACTATTCCCTCCCTTTTTACATATACTCCCTTGCCTCGCCGCATTCTTCTATGGTATTATTAACCCAGAAGGTTGAGGGAGAAGAATGACCAATAGCTTTCATGAGCTCCCCCTTTAAGAATTCCAAAGTCTGGTATTCGCCTTTGGAAAGGCAGGCCTTTGCTCTCGTCCAACACTGTGAAGAAATTATGGCACCATATTCTCTGGATCAAAGTGCACACAATCATCCCAGACCGAGCTATTAAGTCTCTACTCATGTATATTGAATTGAGTGAAAGATGGGGGAAATGGATGGCCATCCTCCAGGAATATGACCTAGAAATGCAACCCATGAAGATAGTCCAAGGCTAGCGACTATGTAGAGTGATGGCAGAAGGAACTCCTGATATTGAATGCTAGACATACACAGTGGAGTCTATTACTCAAGACCCATGGTATACCAACCTGGTATGCTTGTTGTTGAATAACAGGTTCCTAGAGGGGCTACCCCCAAACAAACATCGCGCCTTGCGGCTGAAAAATGCACACTTCATGATAAAAAATGACACACTTTTTCACAGGAATTATGAAGGGGTGTACCTCTAGTGTATAGATAGGGACCAAGCTATGAAAATGATTAAAGAATTTCATGGATAGCTTAGAAATGGGCATGGCTTAGCTGATGCCACTACCCACCAGATCCTCTAGGTTGGATACTATTGGCCCTATATCTTCAAAGATGTCTACACCCACGTTAGGAGATGCCATACTTGCCAGACAGTGGCACATCATGAGTGAAACCCGACCATGCCTCTACAGCCAGTCTTCGAAGGTAGACCTTTCACCCAATGGGAATTTGACTTTATTAGGGAGATCAACCCCAACTCATTTGCCAACCACCGGTACATTCTGACTACTACCGATTACTGCACCTGGTGGTTTAAAGCAATCCCTTGTAAAAAAAATGATAGCCGTAGTTATAAAATTCCTGGAAGAAAACATCATCACAATATTTAGAATGCCTTTTGCTATAGTGTGTGACAATGGTCTAGCATTTTCTTCAGCACAATTACTTGAATGGACCTACGATAGGAAGATCACTCTGAAGTTTTCCAGCAACTATTACCCCCAAGGGAATGGTGTTGTTGAATCAACCAAAAAAAATTTACTTGAAGTGATCAAACATTTGTTAGAATAGAACCCCCGGGACTGGCATCAAAAGCTAAGATTTTCTCTCAAGGTAGATCATATCCAAATTAAGATAGCCCTAGGGACATCCCCATTCCATCTGGTTTATGGATAGAATCCAGTATTCCCCGTCAACTTACAGATCCTGGTTTTACAGTTCATGCAGGAATTCAACAACCGAGACAATATCATGGAGGTTCAGCTCCTAAATCTGGTGCAGATGGAAGAACAGAGAGATGCATCCCTTGAACATTTTGTGCGTCACCAAGAAGTAGTAAAATGATGGTTTGACAAAAGAGCCCAATACAAGGCCTTTCAGATTTTGGACTTGGTCCTCTTATGGGACAAGGCCCGAGAAAAAAAGGGAAAGCACACTAAATTTTATCATCTCTGGCTTGGACCATATTTGATATCTGAGATCTGTGGGGAAAACACTTATCACCTCAACACCATGACCAGAGAAGCCATCCCATTTCCTGTCAATGGATAGTTTCTTCAGCACTATTTTGAGTAAGTTATGTGATAAGTTTGCCTAGAGTTGTATTCTATATAAAGTTCTCGCCTGTAAATATATTTCCCGGTGCTCCATTTAGGGTACCTTGTCCTTGTAAATAGTCTATCAGCCATCCTTTGGGACCACTTTCTTTTCTATTTTTTTTCATTTTTTTTTCATCTTGTTTTCCCAGGTTCCCAGCATTTTTCCCTCTCTTCTATAGACCAGTATGCTTCGCATAACATCTAGTCTCTGGAATGGCACCTTTTGCATTTTGACAAATTTGGAATCTATTGTTAGCATGGTGGAATGGGTCCACATTCTAGAATTATTTTGTAAGTATGGTAAAAGGTTATGTGTAATCTTCATCTGATTTACATCTTAGTAGTCCAAAAATTAGTTAAATTAAAACCAAAAGAACAAGTAATCGGACACATTAAGGGCAGATCAGTTGCACTAGTTTGTTGACCAAGTCTAAAAATCATTAAAATATACCAAGTCTAGAATTTTCTCTCCTATTTTGCAACTTAAAGTGGATGGAAAGGTGAAAGAAGTACCGCCATTAAAATTAACTAAGCTTAAGGTTAATGGTGAAAGAAGTACCACCTTCCCACCCAGAAAAGAAAAGGAAACAAACAAATTGAAGAATGGAGAAATCCTAGTATCTGGGGGAAACATGCAAGATATGATGATTTTGGTTTGATGTACTTAGTGCCTCTTCTCTGCTTCTCCCAAAGGTCATCGACTTGGTTTTCTTTCAAATCACACACTTCACAACTGATGAAAGACCAAGGATTGAATCATTGATGGCCTAGATTTTATCAGACAATTTGAGTTTTGCAAGCAAAATGCTCTAGGTAAAGATTAATTCTAGTTTTTCTAACTAGAGATTCTATAGTTCTCAAATGCGGTATGGCATTCACCCTAGATAGTCGCCATTTTTTATGCCCTACATACCCGTCCCTACATTTTGTAGGAAAAATGTTAGGTCCCCCTTTTTTCACTTTTGCTCTTCCTTTGTTTTCCTTGGCTTTCTTTGTTTTCCCTCTAGGCTTTTCCCCTGAGGGTTGTTTTTCTTCCTCGTGTTATTTGTTCTTTCCAGAGTTATATTTCAGACTCCGAGATTCTCTGTCATGATATCTTCTTTCGTGAGAATATATGATTGCATGGAATCCCTGGGCGCAAAGTCTGGAGGTTTTTGGAGTTGTTAGAAAAGCGCAACCTATTTTTACCCTAGGGGTATAAATAGAAGTTACCTATCATTTTCATAGTTACCGCGATTAAAACACTTATAGCATTCAGAGCGATATTGAATTTATTAAGGTGATGAAATAGTGAAGTTTCTCCCCGTGCTTAGTAGCTAATCAAACATTAATTTGTGGTGTTGGCTTGTGATCGTTCAAAGGTGGACCTATTATAGAGAGTCTTCTATGTCTATCTTCTCAACCTCTTTTGCATTTCCAGGTTGGTTGTCATTTTTGTTCTCTTGTTTTCCATTCCTCTGGTTTTTTTTGTCTTTCTTTTCATTACTTTGTTTATTTTTTCTTTTGTTTTGTTCTTGTTTTCATTTTCTAGTTTGTTCTTGGTTTGCCTCATGTTGGTGGGATGGCCCTACTAGAAGGTTGTCTGCCTTCTGTATCATTGTATTTTAGTGTATATGTTGTACATTGTCATAGGTTGGCTTCCATGTCTTTGTAAGTTCTGTACTTTATGTAAATACTCTGTAAATGTTATATATATGCTTCAGCTCTCTATATTTTTCTATGAATACCCCCTTGTATATAATTCCCTTCTTGATGGGCTCATTGTGCTCCATCACTTCTTGAATCATTTTGTCAAGCTCATCGAGAGAGAGTCACCACAGTTCAAACTCGGCACCTCACTGGTTCAAGCCATGGCAACTTTCTCTCTCCTATGTCATGTCATCTTGATGGCAGGATTAATTTCCCATGAGTCAAAATTCAAACCCCATCCCATCTGGCATTCAGTTCCCCTTGTGTCGGCCCACTTGTCACCATTAAGTGTCATTTACACTGCCTTTCATGTGGCCATGTGACAACTCACATCAGCCGAGTATAGTTTCCTACTGGTCACGTCGACATGACAATGGCTAGTTCTTCTAGACTCTAGGTGTCAAGGTCTCTGGGTCCTCGTTCCATATTTGTCATTCAGTTCAAATACCCTAGAGCCTCTAGGTGTGTATCAGAATCTAGCTCATGTTTATCTTGAATATTCTAGGATTTTGATGTATGCTAACACTTTTTGGACAGATGCAACACAGTGATGATTTCCCTAGAATTTGCATAAATTGTTATTATTATACCATGTATTGATGATTCTCCAGTCTTGCAAGTTATTGATTGCATGATCAAGATGTCTAAGGTGATCACTCCTCCTGATAGCCCAGAGGTACCTACAACCTCCACTCAAGCAGCCATAAAGACCAAGACTGAAAAGATGCTAGCAAAGCTATCGCTAACCTCCAAGTACCCAAAGGAGGGTGTTCTCATGGGATCCAAGGTGGATTCCAAGCTCCAAGAAATAACAGACATAGAGCCTGGACTTTGGGATAAAATGCAAGGCTTAATTCAAGCCATCTACAGGTTGAAGGCCAGTGGAGATAGTATGGAAACTCAATTGGCTGCCTCCGGCATTATAAAGGCTGTGGACTTTCCTTGTTCTGTGCAACTACCAAAAGTAGTATGATAAATTGAAATAATATACAATGCACCTACTTGTACAATTCTGCTTGCCGATCCCTGACCATTACAATATCCAACAACAATTGTCACTTTGGACGCAACAACCTTTGCCTCAGGGCTCGGGATTCCACAGTTCAAGGGATTCAGCATCATCAACCGGGCCAAGTCATTAAAAGAGTTTAAGGAGGCTTCCCTTGTCTCCCAGTAATACCTTAATAGCCAGTGGCTGAAATCCCTGAAGAGGGACCATAAAAGGATGAAGTTGGAAATTCCCTGTGGGGATTTAAAAGAGCCCATTCAGGCGGGTATTATATTCTTATGCAAGATCTTTAGATTGCCCCATGCCCAGGATTTCTCAGCATGGATCTATTTACTTTCTTTACTGCATCACCACCTAGAACCAGACCTTCAAATGGGTAGCCATTATAGCCAATCATGTGGACATGTAGCTAAACAACATTGTCCAGAGTTCCAAGTTCTATATGACATCTTATGTGCTATAGGCACTATCCCAACAGAGACCAGCTTTTCTAGGTTTGGGAATAGTAGGGGAACTTGGGAATGGGTCGGGCCAGTTAACACCATGGGATCATTATCCCCAAGTCCAATGGGAAATCAGTTTCCTAAATTTCTACCGGGTAAATGATGATTTCATTTACCAAAATATTCTAACACTTACTCGAGACTTTTGGTATCAATTACTGTAGGAGGCGATGAACCTGGTTAGTACTTACTGCCACTATTTCAATCCATTCCAGCACCACACCTACATTTGGGTGATCGACTTCTCTAGGAAACCCTACCTTCTTCCCCGGTATTGCGGGGATAGAATCATTCTTTTGGAGTTCTGCCAGCAGATCATGGACCTGCATGCCTTCTTCACATTGAAGAAGGTCATTAACGTCCCATTCCCAGTTTCATGCGGGAATTATACATGTAGCCTCACTGCAAAAAGGGAGACAGATAGTGATTTGAAGAGCCTGGGACTGGTGGAATTCCACCATGCTAGGAAGAATTATGATCCTCTAGGCAATATTGCATTAGCGCTTCCCCAAGCCTCCCCACTGCATGAAGAAGATATTGAAGATTTTTGGGTGGACTGCAAGGATAGTTTTGATCTTTGGGCCCGTCAACATTCATGGATGCCCAAGGGACTCATGAAGGTGCTTGACCTTCAGAATTTTCTGAAGGGTTTTTCAGATGAAGGGCCACTAGAAGACCCATCATACAAAGGAAAAGGATTAGACAAGTTGGATCTCCCTCTAGTGGATTGGGCCACCCTAGAAGACTTGAGAATTGAGGCATTATGCCACCCAATTTTGGAGGCCAGTCATAAGTATTTTTCCTGGGTGTGTCCCAAAAGTACCCGGAAGGGATCGATTGTCTGAAGGACTGCTCCATCTTCCACTGCCACCATCAAACCTAGCACAAGTAATGGGAAAGAAAAAGAAGGTACCCTAGCTAAGGTACCTCCCAAAGGCCCAACCCCCTTAATGGTACAACTACAACAACAAATGGAGTCCGCAAGGTTGGCTAGTTAGTAGATAAGAACACAGATACCCTCTGGTCTCCTCATAACTCCAATGGCGTCAGCTCACCTAGTGGGATCCCCATCGTTGGCTACAATGATGAATAGACATAATTTCACCAAGATGGAGTCTACATGTATTTGGGAGACCAGTGTCCCATTGATGAGAAAGAAGAAGAAAAGGGTGACCCCCACTCCAAGCACAGCCGCCAACCCCAGTATGTCGGATGTGCCTCCAGTTGATGTTAGTTTGGATTCCCCTGAACTTGAGGAGATCCCTAACAGCCCTCCCCCACACGATGATTTTGATGATGTGTTTGGGGCGGATGAACTCATGAATTTTCATGAGGATATTGATCATGCGGTTGAAGAAATCACCACTCAAGACAAAGGAGAGATCCCTGCAGAAAAGGAAGTCCTGGAAGAATATGTTGCATCAGAGAAGGAGGTCTAGGATGAAACTCAAAAGGAGCTCGAGTGGGAGAGGACACTAGTCCAAGGGACCAAAGATACACCAAGGCAACCCATAGGTGAGCAACTGATGGTTGGGGAAATCGGATGTACGGGATCAACTGTACCCCCATTCATCATGCTCTAGACACCTTTGGTTACTCCAGGTGATAAAGTGCCCCAGAGAACATTTGGTGAGATAGTAATGGTGACCGCATTGTTAAAATTTGGCTAGAGACCTCACCCACATCCTGAAGATGTTCCAGCAGACAAGGCCGATGAAGCCGAAGAACAACAGTAGCAGAATGACAGGGAAGTCTCAGAAAATGTAAATGTCAGATTAGCTGATGCTAGGAGGGATGAGGAAGTCCCTGAATATATAGGTGATAAGAATGTTGGAGAAGGAGAAGTTCTGGATATCAAAAAGGAGGATGCGACAACGACGGACAATATGGAGGCCTCCGGAGAGAAAGAGTAGGAACAAGAATAGGATAAAGGAAAAGAGCCCGATAACACTGTACATTCCAAGAATGCACCGCCTAATTCTGAAAGGAGTCTGGATTCCTAGGTCTTAACTTCAAATCCATCCTAGCCACCCCAATGGCTAGTGGAATCAAGAAAAAGAGAGGCCCCAGTTATCGCATTAGGTGTTCCACTCTCCTTGAATGAAATGATGGCCCAAAATACAGAGGCTCAAAAGCCTAAGAAGGCACGACTAGTTCATGCCCTCCAGACTGGTCCAACAAGAAATACAGTTGTGACTATTGCAACACCTCCTCTAGATGTAGATGCAGCATATGTAAGGCCCAAAGATTATAACATTATAGAAGTGGCACTTGAGAGAAGAGATAAGTAGGGTGAACTGGACCTGCTGAGAGAGGCCACCAAAGCAGTAGAGGCCTGATACATCAAATAGGGCCAGAAGTTAATGGGGGAAAGGGAGACCAATGCCAATCTCCTCGCACTTCTGGAAAAACATACATAGCATTTGGCCAAGATCCACTCAAAAATCTCTTCCTCCAGATTGCCACTCACACAGGGTGACATGGATTCTCTCCGAGCCATGAAGAAGAAAGCATAGGCTGTGGATGGGTGGGTCATCAAGCAGATAGCTGCCATAAGACAATTTCTAGTGATGTCCCTCCCAGATCTTTACCAAGTCAACATCCTCATTAGCCAAGAAAATGGCTCCACTCTTGTATGGGAGAAAGACTTAGAGAAATATGAAAAGTGGAAGGCCGTGTTGGAATAAATTTGCAACATTGCAGAAGCAGCCATCACGAAGGCAAGAATTTTGGTAGAAAAATCATATGATTTCCTCTAGGCCTAGTACTCCAGACTTGGCCTCAAAGTTGAGGTATACAGGGAACTGGTTAAGGCCCTAAAAGAAAAGGTGACTGCGGCTCAATATCCCTTGGGCCTATTTCAGGCATTCATGGTCAGAGTATCACAAGTCAATCCCTTCACCACTGGGATGTGCATCCTGGAGGACTACGTCCTCAACAAATTTTATGAATGAATGGAGTCCCTATATCCGGTCTCCAGAGATTTTGACTAGGGTAGGTTATCAATATTATCCAAGATGATGATCTAGGCACACGATGTTGTGAAGATGGTAGATGAGTTCCAGAACGGGGCCGGAGAGGTTGAGGAAAAGTGGAGGCTATTCGCAGTCGATGGGACAACATTAGGAGCATAGATGAAGAAGGCATAAGCCAAGTATTATAAGAATTCAAAAATAGTAAGGAATGATAAGGTTCTCCAAAGTATAAAGAATTCCATTGACCATGCATATGTTGTATTCTTTATTCTTTGGGGGTGCAAGTTTTCGGATCCCATCATTTCAGATCCAATATTCTTGAATTCTTTAAAGTAACTCATGTCCTGGATCCCAAGGCTGACTGGTCACTTTCAAAGTAGTTAATAAGGGTGTTAGAGGGTGGGTAACTCCAGCAAGGCATGTCGGCTTGACAATAAGGTTCTGATAGGTGGTCTTCCCAAGGCACCGCTCCAACATAACACCTGGCGCATTGGAGACAAGGATCTGCTTTTCCATTGATGAGGCATGTAGCCTCGATATCTGGGGATCAAATTTCTTCTTTTCTCCCTCTGGCTCTCTTCTCGAGGCTGATTCTTCCACTCCTCCTTTCTTGTCTTATTCTTCTGACATGTCAGACCTTTTCCATCTCGAGGTCTTTGTAACGTGGTGCACGTAGTACCAGCGACCGGAAATTGTATTTTATTATTTAAGTGTAAAGTAAGTTAGGTTAATTTTAGGGAAAGCTTGTGTATAAATAATAACATTGAGCTCATTCCAAGGGTTGCCAAAATTGATGATTTTTCAATCCATAGCTTTAGCACTTTCAGCATTTTCATTCTCAGTAGTTGCAGATCTCAATGCTCATTAGTCTTTAGAAGCTTTCAGGTAATAGATGCTCCCCTGGAGTTGTTAATGTACACACCAGTGCTGGCTAGAATCATGTTAATGAAGAAGGAAGGATTCTCTCAATGATTTTGTTAGCATTCTAATCTCTAGATTAATATTTTTTTGTGTTGTATGTTCCTTATGTCCCTTTCTCTAATGTTTTTGTTGGAGATTTGATTCTGAGTAGTTGATTGATTGTATGTTTGTCATTGATGACAACATATAATACATAGTAGTAATTCTATTTGTACTTATTAGAATGATGATATGAAGACTAGCATGGATAGATACATGTTGTTGACATGTTTATTATGTTATGTTCATACACGCAAACCTAGATATGATGTTTCAGTAAAGTTATGTAATTCTGTTATTGGCAGTTACAGTTCTAGAAGTATAATTGTTTAGGGCCGACATATATAACATGTTTCTTGACTTGCGCCTATCTTTAGGATATGTGTGTGTATATTCATGTTTATTTATGAGTTGATGATATTCATCTAAAGGTGCCAAACATGTTTCAAGAAGATTACAAAGTTAGAGTTAATTTGGTGAGGCCGACTTAGTGAAGCATTGCGTCTATTTAGTTTATACTTGCGTGGTTGTAATTATGCTTGCGTGCTTAGTAGAGCTGACAAGGATGTTATGAAGAGTTTTCTTATAGGTCCCATGATCTCATACTTTGAGATAGATACTTATAGCAAGTCAATTATGATACGCTAAGTGTGAATGATACGAAAAAGATGAAAGATGTACATAGCAGATTATCAGAGTTGGTTCATTCATCAAGAGTCTATGTGAAGAAGAAGTGAAAGATTGTAATACACTGGAACTGATCAAGACAACAAGTCTACTCTATAGTTCATCATCAAATATAGTGCATATTTTTTATATAGAAGGTTGTAGCCTTCACCATCAAGCAGTGATCTTTTGGACAGTGAGTCCACCACCCCTAACAGGGTTATTTATAAAAGACTCCTAACAGGGTCTAACCCTTAACCGGGTCACTATACTTATTGCATTGTAATGTAAAATCCTAATAGGGTTGAAATATCTTCTAACAGGGATTACTATAAACAAGTATAGTTTATTGTGGGTGCTAATTCTCACCAGGGTTTTTACCATTTGGTTTCCCCATAATCAAGTTGTGTGTTGTGTACTATGTTATCTAATTAAGCATTTACTTTGTTGTATTTTGAAGTTAAGGAAGTAAAAGAACTGAAGTTACTGATAACTGATTCACCCCCCCTCTCAGTTATCCTTTGGGACTATTCTAACAATTGGTATCAGAGCCAAGTGCCTTGGAGAAAAAGGCTAACAGCTTAAGGTAGATCATATGTCTTACTTCAGAAAAGAAAGCCCTAAGTTCGATGGAGAAAATTATCTGGATTGGAAAAACAAAATGATAAAACATCTACAATGTGTTGGCTTTGAGATCTTTGAAATTTCCACACAAGAAGTTGTAACTCCATCTATGAAAGACCTTGCAAAGGATGATGCTACTAATAGACAAAATGAAACATTTACCAATAATGCAATTTCTAAAGAAGCCCTAATCAGTGCCTTATCTGACAGTGAATTTTCTGAGATCAAGAAAATTGATAGAGCATATACCATATGGAAGTATTTAGAAGATATGTTTGAAGGAGATATTCAAGAAAAGAATGC
>MU228495.1:3785471-3808186 GCA_018584345.1 Thuja plicata | reverse complement strand
ATCTCCTAAAATCAAAGTGATTTCATCACTAACTCACATTAATTACCTTGGCCTATTTAAATCAAATCAACCCAATTAAATCCTTGGCTAAAGTAATTAATTAAAAGGAATTAAATAAACTCTCTAATTACAACTCATCACTTGCACATGGAAAGTCAATCCATGAGCCCATGAGAGTTCACTCACATGGATCACTCATGTGGATCACCAAAGTTTCAATCCTCACCTCTCCTCACAAGTTGATCTCAACCACTCATTTCTCCAAATTTTCCATAAAAGGATTGAATTTTGAGCTCAATTCGTCACAATTCTTTGAATATTTATTGCATCCTTATGCTGTCATTTTGTTTCATAATCTCACATAGCTAATTAGATATTATTCATTTGTGATTTAATGAATCCTTGCATTACTTTTAAGCATGAATTGCATGTTAATTAGCTTCATTTATCAATAAATCTTCCATTCTAGGACTGAACGTGTCACTAATTTAATGCATAATCTGAGGGAAATTATAGATTAAATCATAATCTTCTTAGATAGGAAGCAATATTTTGATTTCAATGGTTTCCTTATGCTTTTTTATTTGATTTTGATATTTCTAACCATTGATGCAATGACATATTGAATTTTTGTGTTGCATCTTGCAGGTACATAATTCACACACATTTATGGCACCCACAGTGGGGTAGAGCCCCAAATTTATCACCAATTTGAGCCAATTAATCATCTTTTGTTCTCTATTTTTGGTTCGGACTCGCATTTGGAAGCAAAGGATCACATTTAGGAGCAAAGGATCACATCTCGGAAAGAAGCTCGCATCCCAAATACCCTACATCGCATCCTGTTAATCCTGAGTTATGTCTGGTAAAGGCTCGCATCCTGTTAATACGAGATCACATTTAGTATAAAGGCTCTCCTTTAGGATCTTTCATCGCATTTAGTCATTCTGGTATCACATTTGGGAAATAACATCGCATTCAATAATGTTCAGAGTCACATTTGGTTAGTCTACTACCGTGTTCTATTTAAATTTGATAACTAATCAGCTGGCTTTGCATGTTTTTGGATGGATCTTAACATTTGAGTAGACTAATGAGTTATTATAGGATGTTGTTGAAGACTTATTTGGCTAAGAAGATGGAGTGAAACTACTAACAATTGGTTTTGCAAGTTTCCTTAAGTGTTTCAACCAAACTTCTTTTGCAATAGGAACTTAACACACTTTCTATCCACTTCATAACTTGATTAGAGAAGTATGCTCTTTTCCTTCATGGAAAATCAGAACCTCAAACATCAAGTTAATATTTGAATAGAAATTGGAGGAATAAAATTTAAATTGCTCAAAAGTGTTTGGTTAATTTCTTTAAATAGGAACCTAAATTTTTGGATTTAAATTCAAACCTTAGTCCAACTAGAGGATTATGCTCTTTTCCCAAGTTGGAAAATCAAAAAATTGATATGGGGACTAGGTTTTCAGTTTGACAATTCGAGGGAAAGAACTTGAATGATGTGCTCGATAGGAGAAAACAACATGGATAGTGGAGTATACTCTTCTTTCTTGTGAAGAATCAGAAATCTAGACTCCTAAGCTGCCAATCCTCTTGATTGATTTTAACTTTAGAGGGCCTGTCAGTTGAGGAACAAAATCTCCCGGGAATGACCCAAGTGAGGACAGGTGAACGCAAGCCCTTCCATCTCACTATAATCAAAATTATTCCTTGAGGCCAAAGTCTCCAAAGATGTTTTTGTCCTTGGCATTTTGACTATCATTCCTTGGACATGCTTAGATGTGTGTAGAGTGGAACCGCGTGAATATTTCTTGTGAGACTACACACATTTAGGTACTCATAGGAATATACACCTTAATTTTTCCTTGTGCAATTCTATGGGAGACGGTTGCGAATGGATGCATAAAATAAAAAAAACTTTGTACTTAAGACCACCTGATTCATCTCTGAAAGGTGATAATCTTTGTGCAAGGAAAATAGTAATTGCCCCAAGATACTCGTCATTTTGTGCCCTCACTTGCGTTTAGAGTCAGATAATATGACATCATGAATGGAGCCATTGCATGCTTAGTGATGGTCATAATTTGAAGAGAATTTGAGTTTGTACCTAAGTCTACGAGAAAATATTTCCATGCTATGCCATATATTGTAGGGAATATGTGTGTTTGGTCACTTAACAACTTACTTAATATGTCAAAATTGGAATAACAAGATAAACACCCTCAAACAAACAATATTTTGACAATCACATACATCTATGCTACTCAAAAACACTGGAACTCATTAGACAAACCCTAGAGTCAATAAAATTTCACGTTCTTCAAGACAAAGTGGCAAAAATTAGGAAAAATGATCAGAGAGTCACATCTGGTCTATCTTGGATCGCTTTTAGGAAACAAGATCGCATGTGGGAAACAAGCTCACTTTTTTTTTTTAACTCTTGGCTCGCATCTGGGAAACAAGATCGCATCTAGGAAGAATAATCTTACATTCTGTATATCTAGGCTCACATCTAGTCAGTCACATATAGGATAGAGGGAACTTGCACACATGTCAGAATCATAAAATCTATAGTTTTGGATACCCTTTTGCCTCTTTAATATGGTTTTTTTATTCTTACTAGTCCACCTGACCATGTTTCTCAATCTAAATAGAAGTCTAGTTTGCATGCAATTTAGGATTGTCACAATTGATCCCAAATTGTGTTACCACTTCACTAAACAAACCTTCTTGATTCCCAGCTCACTATTAGGGCATTCTAACCCTCTGACATTGGAATCAATCACTTTAAACAATCAAACTTAGTCACCACAACCTGGACAAATGTATTCGGACAATTCGGAAATTCCTTTTAACATAATTGGAACACTTTTGATAAAATTGATACCTTTCTTTCATGGTTAGCACCAGAAGTAAACAATACCTTGCTGACGATTCAGAAAGACCTCCAAGATTGCTTAAATTCTTACAAGGACAGACATCTATAACTTGATCCCCTCTTTGATCAAGACTCACATGAAATAGATGCACCTAATCAGGAATGGAGTGTTGCCTTTGAAGAATATAGCCAAGAACATGCTGAAAGGAAAATTCAAGAAGAGAGAAATTGTGACCATATTTTGTTTGATTTGGAAAGTGATAAGGAAACATCAGAAGAAGAATACAATAAACTCAAACAAAGTAGAAAGTTTCAAAACAGTTTGGAAAAATTCATTGGGGAAGACAAAGAAAAATACTTCCTTCACTTAGCTTCTCTTGGAGTTAAGCTTCCTAAATACTATATGATGTTGAAAGATTGAAAGAACAAGAAGTAAAAACACCCATCTCCATACTCTCAAAACAACTATATCAAATGCAAATGAAACTTGCAGCATAAACAAAAAATTTCTATAGTAGAGGGTTTTATGCCATTGAATGGATGAGTCAAAAGCCAAACAAAAAATGTCCATACATTGAAGAGCATGGTGGACATTATCTTGATGCTCAATTAAAGTAGGACAAGATTCATCAGCAAAATGACCATTGACAAGCTAGCTGGGAGAATTGGGAAGAGAAATGTGATGGGCACGACCTGCAGAAATTGCTAAAGCATGCAAGTAACCTAAACCTTTGGCAGCAAGAACATACAATGCAGGAAGCAAAGGGAAACCTTGCCTAATAGATCTAAGAAAGAAACAATTGGTGTACTGATGATCATTAATTATAATAAAAGCATTAGCATCTATGAAAAGTATTTTAATAGAAAGAACAAAGTAGGGGCCAAAGCCAAGAGCTTTTAACATGGCTAAAATAAAACTCCATTCAATACGGTCATAAGATTTTGCAAGATCAATTTTCATAAAAATATCATTCTAGAAAGATTGGCGAGCCCATTCCATACCCTCCCAAACAACAATAATATTATCTACAATAAAGCAAGATTGAATGAATCCTATTTTCTCAAGACGAACAATCTAAGGCAAAAGATGGAAAATTTTTAGAGCCAGAGATTTAGCAATAATCTTGTAAGACACATTGAGAAAGGTAATAGGGTGCCAGTTGCAGATATCTTCTGGATCTTTAGATTTAGGTATGAATTTGATATTTCTCTTATTGATGGTTGAGCCCAAAAATCTAGTTTGAAAGGTTTCTAGATAGACATGGTGAAGGTCTGACCTAACACAATCCCAAAGAGCTTTGTAAAATTTAGAGGGAAAGCCATCACAACCAGGGGACTTATCATTAGCCATAGAGAAAGTGACTTCCTTAAGGTCTTCTCTAGACAATGTATGGTCATAGAAGGCTCATTGGGATTCTAAAAAATGATTAGGAATGACTGTGAGACACTCATCTAAGGCTTGTTGAATGGCTAAAGTGGGGACTTGAGCTGTGAAAACTCTATGGTAGTGATCTAAAAAAACTTGGAGAATGTCTGGCAGTTCACTAAGAACAAAATTTTCATCCCTGATCCTTTTAATACCAGAAGGGGAATGCCTTGGGCACAGAGAGGTAAAACATTATTTACTAGCTCGATCTCCCACTTTCAGCCAATGCAATCGTGCCTTAAGCTAGGCTCCTATGGTAGCATAAGTGTTAGTAACCTACTTCTGGTGATGAAGAGTTTCCACCTAAAACTGTAATTCATTTGAAAGAGGATGAGCTTCTAAGCTCTCAATAATTTCACAAAAACCCTAGTGGTTCATTCTTAAGACTGATGACGAAAATGTACCAATTATTTTCCATAACAATGGAGAAATTTAATGGTGTGAAGAATGACATCATTCCACCATAAAATCCAACTGCTTGGTTGTGTAGGTCAAGGCTGTAGGTTCCAAACTCTTTGAATGTGCACCAATGTATATGGATGAGTCATAAACAAGGTGTTAAAAATGAAGAATGAGAGGAACGTGGAAAAGCAGCACACCATTCTATGAAAAATTTAATGGGAAAGTGATCTGATATAGTGACATCAGTTAAAGAAAAGACTAGAAAGTATTTCTTTGTCCCAAATGAAAAAAAGTTTGAGAAGAGATCATAGCATGATCAAGGCATTTAAATAATTTTTCTAAACTAGCCCTAAAATTACTCCAGGTATGCCAAACTTCATGTGAGAGGCGGTGGTTAGCATTGGGATAAAAAAGGCCCAATTTATTGTGCATGTAAAACCAAGTCTCACATTCTCTATTTGCCCAACTGAATGGTGTAATGTCATCCTTATCGGAGGCCACGTCAACCATATTAAAGTCATCACACAAAACCCAATTAGTTGTTGGTAATGAGTCAGCAAGCCATAATCATAGGTAATCTCTTTCCACTACATAATTAGAGGCATAAATATTTAATACCAAAATGGTGATTGTCAATTTTCATAAGAATCCACACCAGCCTATGCATGGGGTCCTCACCATGGTCTATTAATGCATTCTTCCAAACTGGGGCCAACAAGGTTTCCACCCCTCCTCTACTAGCTTCATGGGTGGAGAAAAAAAAACTATGAGGCCAAATAACATGGCATGCATCTGTAAGAAAAAAAACCAGCTATCTTAATCTCTTAAAGATAGAAAACATCGGTTTGAGGAAACCTAAGATGAACATCTTGAGAAAAATATTTCCAAGAGAGGTCAGTAAGATGCCTTAAATTACAGGATATGAAATGCATTTAAAACCATCATTCATGGCATCCTTGTCCCCAAGAGAGGATAAGATATTATGTTAAAAATTAGAACCTGAATGAAAAGAAGTGTAGAGATCTCCTAGGAAAATCTATCTTTTTTCAAGGCCTACATTGAGGATGTAAAGGACCCACATTATCTAGTGAAGTAGGTTGTGGAGCTATGGCTTCCATGATGGAGCCATGGGATCCAATTGATGAAAATGATTTTCCTTGGGCACCAAGGTTTTAAATAACCTGAACTAGAGGACTGGCCTTGGAAACCTTGGCAAAGACTGGTTCCTAGGTTGGCGAAGTTGAGATGGGTGAAGCTTGTTTAGGTGCATCAACCAAAAATTTCTTGCCTTTACAGACCATCGTAGTCCAACTAGAATCTTCTTTTGTAGACTTAGGTCCTCGAGAAACAATTGACTCCTTTGGAAGAGGCTTGGTTTTAGTCACTACCAAAGGGCAATCCTTAATTTTGTGCTTTGCTAAATTGTACAATGGAATCATGTATTGGGAAAATTTACAAACATTACAAGATTCAAGAAACATTTCCCACCAATCTGAATATTAACAGATTCCCTAAGGTCATGGGCAAGATAAATTTTGACACAAACCCTTAGAGGTGAGCCTGGTAAAAATCCTCAGGCTCTAGACAAATAACTTGGTCTAAGGTCTGAGAAATATCTTTCCAAAAAAGGCCAGCATGTAAAAACCAAACCAGGAAATTCAACCTAGACTGAGACTTTAAGTTTTTTGTTGTCAGAGACTATGAAGTCTCGCGATCATGGCTAGGAAACAAGGAGTGAAGAATGAAAAAACCAGGGACCATGTTTGTGAACACCCTCAACATGGGAAGGGTAACCAAAGTGGAACATGAAAAACCCTTTGGTTAGGATCTGGACACCATCAAGGTGAACCCCATGTGGGATCCAAGACTTGGTAACCCAATCCTGTAACACAATTTAAAATGGGACTCGACCAAGAAAATAATTGTTAATTGGAAAGATTAGTTACTAAGAGGGGGGTGAATTGGTTCTAACAAACTTCAAACTCTTTTGCACTGAATTAAAATTTAAACCTGTTAACCATTATCTGATAGTATCTTTAACCTATAGTGTTCTCATTATTACCAATATGTTGTAACATAACCATAAACTAAATAAAAATAAACACAATTAGACTCACACCCATAACAAATGTATTTTGGTTATGCAGAAACCCTTGGTCAAAGGGAAAAACTATGGTGGGGATGACACCCACAACTATTTACTACAGATAAAATGTTTTTCCTGTTAGGGCTACAACATTTCACCTTCTGAGTGACTCACTCAATTAGGAGTGACTGATACATTGTTAAGTGTATCTATAGTCCTATTAAGACTACTATTCTAAGAGATTTAATCTTGCCTATATGACATTCACCTTGTTAAAGGATTTGCAAAAGTTCATACAATAAAGAGCTTCTAAGTACTGTTAGAGACTACCTGATTAAGGGATTTACAATACCTTGTAGAAACTATTAGGATTCTCTAAAAAGTAGTAATGACTTGTTTGTGCTTCCTTCTAAAGCCTTTTAAATCCCTTAAGTTCACAATCTCTATTCTCTATTTTCCTCTGCTTCCAATTCGCTTCACTACTCCGCTTCTCTTCAATTTGATCTCTCTCTCTCTCTCTCTCTCTCTCTCTCTCTCTCTCTCTCTCTCTCTCTCTATTTAACCTTCTCATTTCCAAAATATCAAATAATTCTTTGTGAATGTTTTCCATAATCTAAACAATTTCCCTGATGTACTTATTCATATACTATATTGTTGTCTCTTTAAGTAACCTCTCACCATTATCATAAAATTTATCAAAGAACTTCCTACGTGTAGCTAATTTTCCATGTACTGTTAAATTCTTAGAGACATTATTGATTATCATGCTGGGTTAATCAATTTTTACCCTCTTTCTTTTTGGTTCTTCCTTAGATGGCTTTATCTTTTAGATGCTAGCTATTTTGGATCCTGCTAATCTAAATTTTTTTACTGCATAATCAATGAACTCTTCATCTTCTTTAGCTACTTGATACTTTCTTGTACTTTTTGTCTTTATATTTCTTGCCTTTACACCGGATAATTTATCTTTTGTTTATTGTTTTTTTGGACTTACAGTTTTGGGTGTAGTTGCATGGTGTAGTGTACATATAGGTGGTTTCAATATTCTCTCTCTGCTATGTCTATTCAATTCTATATGTACTTTTAAGTCCTTCACCTTAAATTTTTCAAACTTCTCCTCATTAGAATCAATATGTCTCAGTAATAAATCTTGAGCATAAGCATCAATAATAAGATCATCCACTTCATATACCATTGGTCTTATGCAATATGTTCTAGGTTGTGTTTCCTCCATTAGAAACTTATCTGTCTCTACCATAAAATTTATGGTATCCTCATATTTTTTCACAATGTGTTTAGGAATTCTTTCTCTCAAATGCATATTTTATTGAAAGTATTTAAAGAAATCCCATTGAGTTTTCCTCATTTTTATACAGTCAAGCATATAGTAATAGTATCTAATCTAAGTACAAGCATGGAATGAACATGCATTTAGACTTGCAACCTAGAGCTCACTACTCAATATAAAAAATAGGCAGACAACCATGCAACATAATTCATCCACAGAATTGAACTGAGAAATTACATCAACACTAACTATACAGTTCCATTTGAGTATAGTATATCTTCTTAACTATTATAAAAACCTCTTCCCACTCATCCAATATTTTCATACAACATATGACTATCATATCCAACCATCACTATATCACATCTCCACAAAACTTTCATCTTATATATATATATATATATATATATATATATATAATGAAACACGTGAGATGCGATCCAAATCCATATATAAAACTTCATGCTAACCTTGAGAAATACCATAAATATATTCTACCATGTCGAATCAACCAAATAGAACTACTAAACTGGTCATATCATCAATATGTTAGGATTGCTAATCAATCCAACATCTGACTATCATTGTTCTTCACTCTTTACTGTCAACCTGATACTCACATTCTCATAACTTACAAAAATAGTAACATAAACAAGTGTGATCATGAAATAGAGTATTATAAACCTTTTGGAATCATCCTCTAACTTTGCATTCCATAACTTGCTTGCATTTTTCCATACCAATCCTTTTACATTGTTCTTATTTTTCAATGGTTTTCCAATTTTTCATTCTTTCCTTTAGTATAACCAAAAATTGTTAGGTGATCATAAGAGACATGTGGGTTTCCATAAATGACAAAATACAAGTTATCCAATGTTGTGTCTCTTCCTAACAATCCGCCCCTTTAGAATTGATAGAAACACTCAGTAAAAAATGACCAAGTGTCCAAATAAAATGCAAAACACCAATAGGTCTCTCCTAACCAAAACTTTGTTCTCCCTTTAGCCAAACATCCCATTTTTCATCTTATATATCCCCCTTTGACATCAATGAAAAAGGATGGGGAGTCCTCCAAAATTCATCTACCAAATCTATACCATCCACTTATATACATAGGTGTGTAAGATATACTTACAAAATTTTAAATATGTCTTAATAATTGCTCCTTGGATCTACAAAATCTATGTCCTAACTCTTTTTTATGATCTATACAATCTGAATCTTCCCACAAACATCATATGCCTGTAGACACCTAAAATTGTCCCTTAATATTATAATTATTTAATTAATTATGTTTTTTTATATTCTTCTACCTATTTAATTAAATTTATTTAATTAAATTATGATCACTATTCTATAGTATTTGAATTTAATTTAAATACCCCCCCTCCAAGTGTATTAAATTCTATTTAATAGCCCCTTCCATAAAATCCCCCTTTAAATAAATTTTAATTTATTTATTCCCTTCATATGCTAATATTCTTTTGAACAAAGATTAATTAAAATTAAAATTTGGATTAATTCCAAATCCAGGTCTAGATCTTGTCTTGGTTGTTCTTCGGTAGTCTTCTTTGTACTGACCTTGTCTTCTTCATTTCCAATAGAAACTAGAGCTAAATCTTATTGTTTCTCTTTGGGATTCTCCACTTCTTCAGTAATATTTTCAATAATAACTACGTCCTTAGCTTCTGACATATCATGTGAAATAGGTGCATTGTTGATAAGTTCATTTATTGTAAAGATGTCATCGACATGTGATGTTCAAGTGCCTCTAAATAGGCTCAATTATGTGCTTGATTTAGTACTTTCTTCCATACCTAAGCTATGTCCTATTCCAACACTGATTCATCATTTACCAGAATAACAGGTGTTAATATTTTTATGTTGAACTCTCACTTATACTTATCCATGTATATTTCTGCGTCATTCTCTGATATTTTTGGCAATATGTTTTTTAATATTCTCAGTCTTAGTTCCTCAACTCTATGATACGCTGAATTCCATCTTACTAATAAGTTCTCATACAATTCTTAGGGTAAATTATCTTTTACATCTCCTGGATATTTATTATACATAAGAAAATGCTAGACAATAGTGTCCTCAACCATTTTCTTATCATCCTCTATTAAATTTGCAAAGGCATTGGGATTAATTCTTCCAACTAATCCTGTATCTATGATGCATTTGGCCATTTTTGCTAGGTTGGTAGGAATCCTGATTGCTTGCAACCTAACCTTTTTCCCCATGTGATAACTTCCTTCTCAAATTCTATGTCCTCTCCATTTGTAAATTTGTTCTTTAATGTTGCAGGAGGAGTCCTTATTTTGCTTTTGGTTGTTCTCCTATCTGATACTAGAGGTTCCCTCTTTGTAGGTTGTTTTCATTTTGGTGTAACCTCAATCTCCTTCTCTGCTTCACCGACAGTGGGAGGTGTAGTCATTTGTGTTCCTTCTTCAGTAATGTCAACCTCTTGACTTCCTGATAGGGCTTGTGCTTTAATAGATGTTCCTTTACCGCTTCCATATTTGTCGGTTAATTTCTTCAACATTTGTGCTTTCTTCTTCAGAATCTTTGGATTTTTTATGTCCAAAGTAATCCATTTGTAGACTTCCCAATATGTTCCAAACCATTTAATTGATGTATCCTTTGGTTGCTGTAATATGTACTTTGAGCATCCAATTATGTCATTTTCTGCAACTTTGTATCCACATGTTGGGACCCAAGATGTCCTCAAGGTTCCACAGGTTAAATCCTGCAAGTGTCTATGTCTACTAGAAATAAATAGAGTCGATGTACTTCTCTACTACTGATGGGGGTATCCGATAGCGGTCTTTCATTTTGATCTGAAATTATTTGAAGTATCCCCACATGATTTTATTGAATTCCTCTCCTAATTATTCAATATATTCATTTTTTTTATAAATGATTGGTCTATCTGTACTCCAGGTCACAGTACCAATTCCAAAATTTTTTTTTAACATGAAAGTATAAACAAACATGTAATGATCCAAACTTAACCTCTTGTGTGTGATCCTTCTTCAGTTTTTTCATGTTGACAAATAATTGATTCTACACCATATCTGATAAATCATAATTCTTCCCCAATTTTTCCATCTCATAGGTTGCATACACAACACTACCTAGTACATTGTTAGGTCTATTGGACTAATAAAATTTGTAACTGATAATCATTTTGGTAAACAAGGTTTCCAAGTCCTTGACTTTGTCCACTCTTATTGCACGTATTTATTTGGATGTGTCGGTTATCTTTTTTAGCTCTTCTATGTTTCTCACCCATAGGGTGCATTCCTTTCCTTCGGCTGGTAAACTAGTGACCATATAAATTAGGTCTTTTGTTATCCTAATTGGTTTATCTTCATCTAACCACTAAAATTCAGCGTGCACTCTACTCAAAATATATCTAATCCATTCATCATTGAAAATTTTAGGAATAAATAAGATATGTGTCAATCCTTTTAGTTCCAAATGCTTGTGCTTGACCTGCAATATGTTATTTGCACATAACTCTTTAGAATAAATTTTATGTATTTTTGCATCACCTAATCCAACTATCTTGTTGTGTATAAAGGTTCTTATATCTTCAATCAACATTACCCTTTGTAGTAATGATGATAGCGATCCGATGTTGTCTTTTTCTGCTGCCTTTAGGGGCACAACTTGATCTCAAGTGATGGCTCATCATTGATACTGACAACTACTAGATTCACAATGTTTGCTTCCATCGTGTTCTATAAACTACTCTCAAAAACTTTCCACGCTTGCTAAGATTACCGTTAGGGATTTCCTATAACTCTGTTAGCTAGGGAACGCAAATTTTTCTAAATCACTTCTATACCAGTTCTGACTAATAGCTCATCACAATGAATTAATTTAGGCTCTTTGGATACTAGCTCAAACAATTGCTTTAGATAATTAGGGTAGAAAATGAATAGCGTCGACATGTATTTATCAACCAAAAAGTGATTGAATGACTATTATGACAATAAATGCTCTTAGCAGTAACTTTTCTACCGATAGTCATTCCTTTTATCTGATAACTAATCTTATTCAATGATAACTATCTTTCTCTTCAAAATGATAAAATAATAATATCTACTTACTAACTAATTCCAATATGACTTCTATTGCATCTATTCATGTTGATATAATATTCAATCATAACCTTTATGTAAGGGACTAATAGATTTAATAATTTCTTTTAGGTCCCTAAGCAAAACTTACTTTCTTAGTTTGATAATGATTTCCCTACATCATTCGACACAGGGGTTTCCACTGATGTTGCATCAGCTTCCTTCTTTATCCATACCTGCTTTGTGTCATTCTTCACTTGATTTTCATTCATTGTTTCTTTACCTTTGTTGTCTCCATTTCTTACTTTTCAGTTATCTTTGTCTTGTCAGTTGTCTTTGGCTTGTCGATACCAATATTTTTTTGCTATATGTTCATACTTATGACAAATGTAACATACCACTCCTGTTGAAATCCATGGTTTAGAAATTCTTCTTGGATTTCTCATTCTATAGTGTTTAGATTTATGTCCATATTTGTTGCATGTATAATAGTAACCCGCAAAGCTTCCTTCTAATGATGTACTATTATGTCTTAACCTACACTCTTTTGCATGATGTCCAAAATTATTACAATTTTAGCAATATCCATGAAAGTGTGTACCTTTGACTGATTTTCTTCTGCAAACATTTGATGTGTGTTCAAAATTTCCACAATTATAGCGGGTAAGTGCAAGAAGTTGGGTACCAATTTTGCGGAAGTCTTGTGGGCTTGAAAACTACTGCTAGAAACGGGCACCCATCTTAGGCTCAGACACCCGATCCAAAATTCAAAAAATGGGTGTCCATTCTTTTTCAAAACGGGTACCTATTTTTTTTCAAAACGGGTGCCCATTTTTTTAATTTTTTTTTTTTAAAATACTCATTTTTACATGCCGATTTATTACATTTAAGAAATGGGTACACATTTTTAAACGTGTGCCTATTTTTTAAAATTTGAATCTACCAAACCACCATTTGCATTGGATTTCGGTTC
Organism: Thuja plicata; assembly: GCA_018584345.1. Lineage (NCBI taxonomy): Eukaryota > Viridiplantae > Streptophyta > Pinopsida > Cupressales > Cupressaceae > Thuja > Thuja plicata. The sequence goes on along the minus strand of MU228495.1, from coordinate 3,795,033 downwards.
GGGACAGGTTTGGTGGGACCAAGCCTATGCTTGGACCTCCAAAATAATGGCCAAGGCATTTGAACACCAGATTTTTGTCTTGCCATAATTTTTTGAGGGTCTTCCTAATCAAAATTTTTGATGAAATTAAAACCCATTAGAGATCTTACTGTCTAGATTTCAAAAATATAAATTTTATAGTGATATGATAAATTTTACTATTTTTACAATATTTATTAATCAAAAGTGGTACCTAAACTTAAAATAGTAAGGTTCACTAAAACTTTAATAAATTTTTTGATTTTAGGTTTTTGAAAAAATGAATTATATGAGACCCATCTACATAGAATTCTATTCAAAATTAAAAACAAAAATTTCCCAAAAAAGTGAAATTTTTATCAAATTATGGTGGTCGTACACGAGAGGTTTTGTAAATATACTTTATAGTCAATTAAAAATTAATAAAAAAAATATATTCAATTTAAAAAAAAGCAAAAATATTCTGACCAATCTTTTCTGTGTTAGGTACCTTCCCCCAAAAGGATTTAGAAAAATTTATTTATTTACTTCAAAATAGGGTGGTCGTACACATGCGGGGTATGGTCCTGAAACAGGCATTTTAAAAAAGAGGTTTTTAAACATGCCTACTAAATATATTTTCTACCATGTGGGTATTTAAATAAATTATATATTTGAAAAATAGACTCTGAGCACTACATTTTCTATTAATGGAATTTTTTTATATTCAATCTCTAAGTGCCTCAAATTTTGACATCAATTGACAGACAATTTGAAAAATAGGGAAAACACTTCCACTTTTTGCCCAAAAAGTGGACTCAACTTCCACTTTTTGCCCAAAAAGTGGACTCAACTTCTTGCTAGCACCTTAGCATGTAGGTTTGGTAAGTTTCTTACAATGTGTATCAATAGGATCTTTTGGTTCTTGTGATTGGTTCTCAGTTGCCGATTTCGATTATTCACCACTTTCAAATTCACTGTCACCGATATATCCTATGCTATCTTTGTCTCTAGTTCTTCTCAGATTCTTCAATTGTTCAACCACCTTCTACATGCTTAAATCAAACTTAGTGAGTCTCTCATTAACCTCTTTCTCAACTTTCATATTGTTCTTAAATTTTTTAACTTCTTTTCTCAGTAAGTATCAGTCTATTTTTGTCACTTGTAGTGCTATGAAATTAATTCAATGTATTGTTCTCATCTTGTAACCTTTGTATAATGAAATCCTTTTCTTTAATGTTTTTCTGAAGATTTTCTTTTCCAGATTTAAGCTTTTTTTGGGCATCTTCTTCTATTCTCATCCTTTCCCATACTTCGGTCATCCTTAGGGTTTGACTTTCAAGTTCCTTTTGGGCTTCAGTTAGATCTTCTTCTAGGGAAATATTTATTTCCAATAGATCCTCAACTTGAATCGACTTCTTCTACGTGTATACTATTTTCTAATAGTTCTTCAATATTATCCAGGCTTATCAATAATTTCTCTGTCAATTCCTTCCTTTTAGCAAATGAATGTTTCAACTTCTTCTTTAGGTCTTCAAATTTTTCTAAGGCTTCTTCTAGTTTCTTCTCTCTCTTACATCTCTCCATTCTCCAAGATCTGCTCTTAAGTTGTTAAAATTCCCTCTAGAGAGTTTAGCTATGATACCAATTGTTAATTGGAAATATTAGGTACTGAGAGGGGGGGACAGTGAATCATTTCTATCAAGATTTAAACTCTTTTGCACTGAATTAAACTTTAAACTTGTTAAACATTATCCGATAGTGTCTTTAACCAATAGTGTTCTCAGTATTACTGATATGTTGTAACATAACCATAAACTAAATAACTATAAACACAATTAGATTCACACACATAATACTTGTATTTTGGTTATGCAGAAACCCTTGGTTAGAGGGAAAAATTGCAGTGGGGATGACACCCACAACTCTTTACTTTAGGGTGAACCTACAATAGTGGGTTACACTTTTTATGAGGAAGCAATTCCTCACGAAATTCACAAAGCAGTCGGATTCAGAAAGTACTTTTGATAGAAAGTAGGGACTTTCGATCGAAAGTCCTTGATTAAGGGCAATTTTAGTCAATTACTTTCGATAGAAAGTAATTTTGATCGAAACTACTTTCTATCAAAGTATTTTTTATCGAAAGTCTCTAATTAGAGGCCATTTGCAAAGGTTGACACAAATCTGAAGTTTTCATGGCTTCGGGGCTCAAGCGCAAGGCTCAAATGGAAGAATAAGGAGACGTCCTTTTGTATCGCACAAGTATTCTGAACTAGATTTGACAATTTTTGAATAAATTAGGTCTATGTTTTTTGACATGCATCCAATGTAGGTCTTTTATTGAATATAAATCTCCAAGTTTGACGTTCAATGAAAAATAGAAGAAAACAATTTTTTTTTTTTGAAAAATAACAGTTTACTCTACTTCAAATGTTCATAAAATATGCAATAAGCATGATAATGTCATCAAACTAATTGCATTCCCTCCGTATGGATGTTACAAAACCAAATTTGAAAGAAGCACATTGATATCTATTTTAGAAAAAAAATTATGCTTTATGAAGTCAATGAAACTTTTTGAAAATGACGTTTTCAGCAACATAGCAATTTTCGTAGGAGAAAAAAAACCCATTCAAATCAATTCAATATATATATATATATATATATATATATATATATATATATATATATATATATATATATAGAATCTAGACAGAAAATCCTAAAAGACTCTAGTCTATTTCATCTTCCGATTTCGAACAGTTTAACGACAATATGCATTCGAATCTGAAATTTGTTTTCAAAATGTAGACTTAAATGTCCGTTTAGGCAATTTAGTGTAACCCACTATTGTGGGATCACCCTGTAGATAAAAAGTTTTGCTTGTTAGGGCTACAATATGTCACCTTTCGAGTGACTCACTCAATTAGGAGTGACTGATACATTGTTAAGTGTATTTGCAGTCCTATTAAGACTACTCTACTAGGAGAATTAATCCTACCTATACGACATTCACCTTGTTAAAGGATTTACAAAAGTTCATACAATAAAGAACTTATAAGTTCTATTAGAGTACCCGATTAAGGGATTTACAATACCTTGTAGAACTATTAGGATTATTTACAAAGTAGTAATGACATGTTTGCGCTTCCTTCTAAAGTTGTTTAGATCCCTTAAGTTCACAATATTTGTTTGCTATTTTCCTCTGCTTCTGATTCGCTTCACTACTCCGCTTCTCTTCAATTGGATTACTCTCTCTCTTTCTTTTATTGTGATTTTTTCCTTAATCCTATTTATCTTTAAATCTCTTTCTCTTGTCCTTCATTCCTGACCTTTGATCTTAGGGTTAACCAAAATCTTAATCTCGACCTTCGCGTAAATCATTTTTCTATTTTACCTCTTATCGGTTGCTTCATGCTTTCCCTTGTTCTAATAGTGGTCGACTTCCGATAGTTGACCTCTATATTATGATAACTCTTCCTTATCTTTGATAGTAATCCCAATACTATTTTACATCAATTAAAAAATGTATCATTAACTTATCATCATGCCAATGATTTTCAATGATCTTCTCATTGATATTCAACAATAACCAATCAAAGTAAAATTTTCTAGCCATTCATAGGCTTTATCAAAATCTAGCAGGGAAAAAATTGCATCAAGAGTGATAGAGGCCTTACCTTGTGAAATACCTTGGGAACAAATTTCCTGGGTCTTTTTCTCGGAGGGTCCATGAACACCAAGAGCCAACGCTTTAGCACCAGTAGCAACTGATGTGCTAAAACTAGTTGCGGCCATAAAAAGTGGATGTTTAATTCCCACAATAAATGTGGCATGTCTAGCGGGAGGGAGTATGACAACTATAAAATAAACCTATTTGAATGCATGTAGGAAGTTGTAGAGCACACTCATACACTCACTCATTTATTTGAACCACATTTTAGGTTTTTAAGATTTACATTTTTGAGTTTTAAAATGCAGTCAACATTTGAAAATTAAAATACATGATTTACAATTTAAAACTTATCTAAATTTATTAAAAATGAAATAACTAAATCCTTACAATTACATATATCTAGATCTTATTTTTCTTAGCTAACATTGTGTGACTTTTGTTTGAAGAATACATGTAAAACAAAAGTGTTGTAACATTAATTTTGTGTGATGCGATGGTTTTTTACTTTAATGTGGTTTTTGTCGTGTGTTACATTCTTTAGTTTATAAATAATAACTTATAAGGTAAAAAAAAACCTGTTATAAAAAATTAGTTCAACTTTTAAATAAAGGCACCATCATTTTGAGGTACTTTCTCAATCCAAAAAAACACATTCCTACTTAGTTGTAGGGGCTTTCCAATGGAAGTCATGCGTGATTCACCTTCCTTTAAAGATACTTTTTTTAAAGAAAAAATCAACAATGGGCCTTATAAGTTTCTACACTATTATGAATTAAATTATTTATGTCTAATATGTGGGAGTTACTATTGAATAAATGCACCCTTAGGGCAGGCCCCATGTGGCTGCTAAGTTTTTCAAAGCTTATTTTTAATTTGTAAGGGTGGTTGCTTCACTAAAGTAGGGATAGATTCCAAGTTATCCTTTTTCCATGGTTAGAAAATGGCATGGGAACACTACAAATTAAATTTAAGCACAAATTGCACTTAAGCAGTTGCATGGGGACATGGAATTATTTTCTTTTTGCATCACGTGCTTACATTGGATTTTCTAAAAAAAGGTACAAGTGAAAATGATATCATATATAAATTCCTCTATGGTCCAATTAAGAGGATGAAGGCCTTGATAACATTGTAGAATGTTAATAGAAATATCCACAATAATTATGTTTTTAGCCGGCTCTTGAGAAGCCATCTATGAAATGTTGAATGAGGTATAATATTCAAAAAAGTGATTTATTTGGTGACTCAAGTGAAAGACAAAGGTAGAAAGAAGGTCATTATGATCTCTAAGAACTCCACCCCAACCAACACCACCTAAATTATACTTAAGATCCTATCCAAATTCAGTTTACAACAATCTAAATTAAAAATTATATTTATTATAATATAAAAATGAGAAAAAATCTTACAATATAATTATTTTTTTTTTTCCCTAAATCAATATCTATTATCAATAATACTATTTAGAAAGAAATATTACTAAAATGTTCTCTCTTATGAATAAAAGATTATTAGAATAATATTTAGATAGAAATATTACTAAAATGTTCTCACTCTTATGAATAAAAGAAAGATTATTAGAATACTATTTAGATAGAAATAATACTAAAATGTTCTCACTCTTATGAATAAAAGAAAGATTATTAGAATACTATTTTGATAGAAATATTACTAAAATGTTCTCACTCTTATGAATAAAAGAAAGATTATTAGAATACTATTTAGATAGAAATAATACTAAAATGTTCTCACTCTTATAAATAAAAGAAAGATTATTAGAATACTATTTAGATAAAATATTATTAAAATGTTCTCACTCTTATGAATAACAAAAAGATTATTATTGTATTCTAATAGATTTAATATCTAAACAAGAAAACTCATTTAAAAAGGACTCCCTAAAATTTATCAATCAGCTTCATAGTCACCATATCTTATATTTATTTATACACCACAACAATCCCTAACTAAATGTATATACTAGGTACAGAAAAGGAAGTTTCTAAACATATCCTAATTATTGGGGGAGATGGAAAGATGGCTGACATGCATAATCTAGACTTGTTCTAATACTTGTCTAATCCAACACATAATTCTATATAAGGCAAAGGTTGAAAACAGAGCAGAAACAAGAACAGTTTTTGTTAAAGGATCCAGCAATGGCAGGCCACAAGAAAGCTGTAGCAGCACTTCTTATCATTGCATACATGTTAAGTTGTTCTGCTCGTCCATTACACAATGAAGAAGTAGCAGTTCAGCCAGATGATGTTGTGGAGATTAAGGTTCCCCACAAGGTAATATTAGTTTTATTACAAAGATTCCTAGCATGCAATGCATCAGACTATTAACCAGTGTCCAAGTATATAACAGTATTTGGTTCTCTTGTTTTAGACACCAGGGTTTGCACTGGTTTCCATTTGAGTAAGGTTAAAGTGCACTTTTCAATTTTGATTTGTTTATATGGTTAAACACAAAGCAGATTAATTTAGTTTAATATTTGCATTGATTTTGATTTGGGTAGGGTTAAACAATATATTTGTTCAAGTTAAATCATGTTAGTTTAGCTTATAGATTGCTTTGGTTTTGATTTGAGCAAGGTTAAACAATACATTCTTTTAAGTTTTGATCTCTCCTTTGCATCCATCAACATGATTTGTATTGCCTTTGAACTTTTATTTAACGATAGTTCTAACTTCAAGTAATCTAATTAAATCAATCATGTTCCAGAGATGCAGAATCAGAAGTGAAATTTGATGATTTCAAGAGTTTCTCCGAGCTTCCATTCAGCAAGTTGTCAAGAGCAGAGTTTCCTCCGTCTGGGCCTTCCCCTATTAACAACCCTGGTAGATTTTCAGGTAAACATGAGCAAAGCCAGAGATTGCAGAGAACTACAGAGTCAGAAGTGAAGTTGGTTGATGTGGAGAGTTTCTCCAAACTGCCATTCGGTCAGTTGATGAAGAGACAAGTTCCCTCTGGACCTTCCCCTATTCACCCCCCTGTTAATTTTTCAGGTAAACATGAGCAAAATCGGAGTTCTCATAGAACTGCAGAATCAGAAGTGAAATTGGATGGTAGAGAAAGTTTCTCCAGGCCTCAATTCAATAAGTTGCCTAAGGGACCTGTCGCTCCCTCTGGGTCTTCCCATGGATACAGTCACCAAATTAATGGAAACTTGTAGAGAATTGAGCATTTAGAAGTGGAGTTGGATGATATTTGGAGGAGTTTCTCCAAGTTTCTGTATTTTAAGTTGACACAGAAACTTGTTGCTCACTCTTCACCTTCTCCTACTTACAGATTAATTTCTATTTGACAAGTGCATGCTTTCAGGAATAATGTCTTTTATTCAATTGACTGAAATAAAATTAAAAATATTAAAACTGTTCAAATTGTGGAGACTTATTCATAAGTAAAAGGTCCAAAATAATGGGTTTTCTTTTTGGTGAAACAGCTTTGAAATCGGCTTTTAAAATAATTAACATCAGTGAATTGATCGTGACAACAGTATAGGTGCATTATCAAATTGCATTGATATCATTATAGATATATTTCTAAGTCAGTAAATAAGTTCATACACTACTATGCTAATAGTAAAGCAACATTGCAAAATACACTATCATATATATAAATGTTTTAGTCCAAATGACATATGTTTTACCTTTTTAACCTTTTTAGTGGTCTATCTTAGGGTTTCGAGGGTTGGATTGACTAAAATAGACCAAAAAAAAACATTAAAAAATAACAAAAACTATTTTTTTGGCCAAATTCGGCCTAGGTCCTATGGCAGATTTGCAAGTTCACCTTAAAAACAGCAAAGTTTGTGCCAAAGAATATGACAAGGACCAGACTTTTGCAAGAAGGGGACGACTTTGGGGTTGCCAAGGAAGAATTTGGTAACATAGATATATTTCTCTTTAATCTATGTACACTTTTTAAAGAAAATTTTGATTAATGATATGAGAGTTCTAGAATTCTAGATTTGAACTATACACATATCTCCACATTGTCTACTTGTGTTGGAAATATGAAACTTCTCAAGTCTTGAATTTAAGAAGTTTCTCTATGCTACCTAAAAACCATCTTTTTAACTCTGGACCATCCTTTGTTCACAACACTATTCCTACAGAAATTGTTTCAAATCAACAGTAAGTAGTTTGTGCATGGATCATGGTATAAAACATATGAATATAAAGGGTTGGAGCTTTGCCAAATATATATAATCTGCCCAAGAAAGAAAGCTGTCCAAAAGAAATACAATAATGTTTTCAGAGAATACTGTAGATAACGATTTTGTTGCAGAAGGAAGCAATATTATATGATTTCTATTCTTGCATTTTTTTTTGTGTTACAACCGATCAAGTTACTTCCAGTATGTAACATTGGAAACAACATAATTCTTCCACTGATTGTCTTACAATATACTGATTGGGATCTAAAAGGAAGCTATGCATAATTCCCTTCATAATTCTATTGACAATGTTGTTAAATGCAATCCAAATCTGCTTTACAAGTTACTGGTCCTGAGATAGAGAGAGCCCTTTCTCAAGCACACTTAGTATCTTAGAGTTTTAGTCCAATTATTTAAGAACAACAATGCAGTGTATCAAGTTCACTTGGTATTTTAGAGTTATTCCTATTGATTTAATGACAGCAAAGCAGTGTATGATGATTGATTTTCAGTTTTATCTTCTACATCAATCAATAGAGTTTTTATCTTTTATAATTGTATTTTTATTAAATCATGTTGATTTGAAATGTATGTGTATTTTTTATAGAAGACTTTATATCATTTACTGATCTGATCTTATATAGATATTTCTTTAGTTGAGAATAAAAGATTGAGGAGTCATAATTTACCAAAGTAGTCACACCATCTTGACCTTCATGCCTTATATCCCTCCTAAAAGTTCATCTTTAACTAATGACATAATCAAAAAACATTCCTTCACAATCACCAATTATAATAAATCACTTGAACTACAACTTCTTAACGTAAAAATACATTTTCATTTTTTTTTTTTACAAATACATGAACAATTTCTAAATTCTTTTTTATTATCTCATCATGATCTAAATATTCACTTTATCAGATATTTGAAAAGATGTAAATAGATGGAAGAAATTGATAGAATTATGTCATCATCCCGTCACAATCTAAAAAGGTATCCATTTCTTTAGATACCTAGAAAAGGTCCAAAATGATGAAAGAGTTGAAATATCTGTATGAAAGAATTGAAATGTTTTGGACTTTATTAAAAATTCTTCACAGCCAGCACATACTTTAACAGGCCATAACATCACTGATCGAGCCCACCAAGGAGTAGGGAGAAAAATAATTTTAAATGAAGTTAATGTTTTTGTTTTCTCCATTTAGCACATTGTATCCATCGATCATCATAGTAATGACAAAATTATTTTTCATTATAAATTTCAACATAAAGGGGGTAAAAATTTTATTAAATCAAGGAAACGATACAAAGCAAGAACATTAAATAACCCTATCAAGATCAATCAAATGATCCAATTGATGAGACAAATCCGGGGGTAATTGATCCCAATCCTGTATAGCCCAATCATGCAGGTGATCAGAAGCCCATTTAGCCAAGCAATCTGCCACACCATTCCATTCACGGGGAAAATGCTTAAAACTAATATGCTCCAGAGAGGCACATAGAGTGAGAATTTGTTCAACAATCAAAGCCAACTGCCAGCTCACATTATCCAATGACCGCCTGTTCAATAAATTCACCACAACCTGGGAACCGGACTCACAAATGATCCTTTGCCATCCCAATTGCCCGGCCCGCTCCACAGCCAATAAAACAGCCTGAGCCTCCATAAGGGTATTCGTATGGAGACCCTTATACACAGAAAAAATAAACTGTACATCTC
>MU228495.1:3765821-3780701 GCA_018584345.1 Thuja plicata | reverse complement strand
AAGAAAAATCAACCATGAAATATCCATTTGCAGCCACCAAAAGATCAAAATCTCCCTCAACCTGCCAAGTGCGTCGGATCCAAGACTCTAAAGCTGAAAGAGGGACCCGAATACCCAAGAACTTACAAATCAGAACATGTTGGCTCCAATAATCCATGTCCTCCTGAACTGATTCAGGAGAAATAACCAGAACAGGCCGATCAAGACTCCGCGGCAAGCATCCATTCACTTTCTTGAACTTAGAGCTCTCACCCACAAAAGATGAATTCAATTTTTGTGCATGCATGGAAGCTAAAGCATTCTGAGACCCATCCAGCACAAGGCTATCAGGGGCCTCTGCCATCACTGTAACCCTTGAAACTTAGCTTAGAAGAGGGCCTCGAGGGCCTCACAATACTTTGAAATCAGACGCAAAACCTGAGAAATATCAATGCTCTTCTCTGTACTCCACCGCGATCCACCAGCGCGCTTTCCAGCCGCTCCACAGGATAGCACATACGAAAACCAGACTCTCGTATTACAATTTTCCCATGTCCTTTCATTATAAATTTAACTACACAATAACTTTATCATTAAATTCATTTTATTATGTTAAGAAAATTTGCATTATCCCTATCTTAAAAAGCTGCCATAAAAAATATATTTAGAGAGATACAATGTATTGCCTATATGTTACATACAATGTATTGCCTATATATTTGTCTTAACTTTCTATTATCAGTATTATGTTTTTTACTTTGTATTATGAGATGCTTATGTCATTTTGTAGTTTGCTTTGAGTTCTTATTAGTGCTTCAATATCACCATTTCTTTTAATTTAATTATAATTGTTTTGATTGTTGCATGCACATTAAGATATATTAAGATACATATATGATTGTGTGTCAAGTTCCTTGTAAAGATTTGATATATTTTATTTTACATGGTTGTGTGTATTGCTGATGTGAGAACCTTGTGTATTGAAGGTGTGATTGGCATTTGGATTATGTTGTATATTTGAAATGAAGGTTATACTTTCTATAACTGAATTATCATGATTTTTTTCTCATCATTATATACATATATATCTAGTTTATATATGTGATTATCAAATGATCTAGAATCTTGTATTTAAATTGATATTGTATTTTTATGCTTGGATGTTGTACATTGGTATGGATTGTTTGGAGACAACAATTCAGTGGTTTAGAAGACAATGGGAGAATTGGGAAAGAATAATATATCATTGTTTGATTTTACATTGCTTCACTATTGTGTGTGTGTGTGTGTTTCAAGCAAAAATGAAAAAAACATGACACCAAATTTTTTGTGAAGGATGGGAAAAGAAAGGTAGAATGCAAAAAGATAGGCCACAAGGACAACAATAACCAATTTAAAGGTTGCAATGAATGGGTAATTGATGTTTCATCCATCATTAATGAAGATTCCTTTACACTTGAAGAGACTAATATATTTGGTAGTTTTATTCGAGAAAAAATCATAAGATTTATAATTCGAGGAGACTAAATTATCTCATCCTTAAACGTCTCTATGGGTTCTTCATTGCATCTTCAAGTCTCGTGAAGAAAGGGAAAACATTGTGAAGAATGATTTTTTTTGGATGTTTGGTGATTCCTACCTATATTTGTAAAATTGAACTTTGAAATTCAATCTCCTCGATACATCTGCAATAGAAGTGGTGATTGGGATCTCAGATTATACAATTTATCATACATATACTAGTTGGGTGAATGCTTGTAAAATATTAAAGATGATATTGGAAAATAATTTGGAAGTTGATCTACCAAATGCAAAAACCTTGTTCTGTGTCTAAATAAAGATATTTTCAATCAAGGAAATTTTGAAATCCATAAAGTTGATCACTCTTATCAGCATCTAGAACTAAGTATTGGCCATAGAGAATCTTAAATTCTTCTAGTCGCAATGAAAAAGTTAGAATCACTTAAAAACCTCGTGTCATAATACCCTCCTCCAATAATCAAGTAATAGTGGGTTTCAGAAGAAACTAACAAGAAAAATACTAGTTGCAAATTGTCTATCCCAGAGATTAAAAAAAATCCCTTGTAACATGCAAATTGTTAGTATGAACAAGCACTGAGTGGGGGGGGTTGAATCAGTGTAGACAAGTACTTTAAAAATTTCACCACCAATATAACAAAGCTAATCAGCAACTTCCAACTAATGAAACATGCAACTAATTAAATTAAAGCAAAGTAAACAACATCAAGCTTCCACAAAAGCATCACATATGACACATAGAGTTTTCATGTGGAAACCCTTGTTAGAGGGGAAAAAATCATGGTGGGGATGGCACCCAAAAATCACCTTACTGCGATAAAAAGTGTTTTCCCTGTTGAGAGCTACAATACCCTTTCTAGGGTTCACCCTACTAAAAGTGACTAGTACCTTGTTAGAAGTACCGAAAGACTTGTTAGAGTCTACCTCGCTAGAGGATTTCAACCTTCAATAAAGAAGTTACCCTATTAAAGAATTTACAAAAAACATCTGTTAGGATCTACCCTGTTAAAGGATTTAACCGGCTGCAATAGTTAGGAAACAACAACAATAATGATCTGTAGAATGGCACTGCTTGCCTATAAGATCCTTTTTGCTCCTTTTTCTCTCTGATGTTGTATTGTTCTCTACTTCTTCAATCTCTTATTGCCATACTTTAAAATATGATCGCAATCCTAAAACACACGATTTAGCTCTCCTTATATATTGTGTTCTTTAGTGGTTTAAGACCTTAAAAATTTCCCTCAAAGTCGGGTAAAAATACTTACCAACCTCCTTGACATCAACATCAATCATACCTAATACCTCATCCCCAAACATAAAATATATTTTCATAAATGATAGATGACTTCAGATCCACCGCCTCAACTAATTTATCATGATATTATGATCGCTGATCTAATAGGTACACTACCTTCCACATCAAAAACATCAAATTAGTTGTCGCGGTCAGAACCATGACTTCCTCATACCATATGAATGTCTCTTCTAAGATCACATCTTTTGATTTTCTCTGTAACTCAACTGCTACAATTTAATTGATTAAAATTGTTCTTCCTATACACCTCTTGTACACCGATCAACACAGTTAACTATATTTGCCTTTATTGATCATGTACGGATCTTACCGGTTGCTTCAATCATATTAACTGAACATGTTTCTATCAATGACAACCAATTATGTATCTACATATGACCGATCTTCATATCTCCTCCAAAAACTACCATAATGGCAACACAAATAAAATCCAATACCCAATCAAAATGATAGTCTTATACATTAAGAAAGAAAAAACAAGCAACAAACATGAAAATAAATAATTAGATTCAAAAATTTAAGATCCATTCAATAAGATCAAAACTCTCAGCCCAGGTGGATTGACCAATCTACATCCAAGTTGTTGGTGTTAGGAACCTATGTCCCTTCTATTTATTTTGTTGGTGTAGTTTTGTTGGACGCATATGCTTTGTAAGTCATCTTGTGAGTATATTTTACTATCCCACATGCATAGGTAGTAATACTTGTCTAGATTATACTTAGTATATAAGTGTGTGTTGAGGCCTTTAAAGGTACTCATGAATTTATTGTATTGAGCTTGCTCAAAGGAGGTTACCCCCTCAAAGTGGCCCATGATCAATAGATTCACTCTGAGTTCTACTGCTGCTCTATATTTTTGTTATTTCATGCATGTTCATCATATTTTTGTAGGAGGTTCCTCTCATCTGGTATCAGAGCACTTTCATGGGCTCGCTGGGTGGAAATTTTGTCAAAAAAAATTTCTGTCATGGCCTTCAGGTGCTGTGTTAATTACAATACTTCTTTTTTGCGTATGGGTTCATTTCAAATTACAACAATTCTTGTTCTTGCAGTAGTTCATTTCAATTGTTAGTATCCGAGTGACTTCCCCTGAGCCGAGTGTTTTAAAAAAAAAAAGAGTAAATTTTATTTTATTTTTTAGCCATAGCTTCCTTCTTGTTTCCTCTCAAAGTTCCCCAGAACCCCCAAAATACCATTCCACATAATTCCTTCCTTGAGGTCCCTACCCCAAATTTGTAATATCAAAGCCCTAAATCCCTCATTTATCTAATTTTAGGGTTTGCCCTAACTTTTTTGATTCTCATCCAATCGCCACCAAATTTGGCCACAAGGTTCATTTCCTAATTCTTCTCCTTTGTCCCTCTTGGAACGCTCTTCCCATTCTGCCTCCCCACCCTTGAAACCCTCATTTTTATTTTTCCCTTTTCATTAGAAAGTTTCCAACCACTAGTCAAACCCCCATTAACCATTTGCGTTTTGCCCAAATCCAAGTTTGACATAACTGGAAAAGTTTTTGTTTCTATTTTTCTACCCATTTCAAAAAAAAAAATCCTACTATATGGTTGTCACCTGTGCAGGAGAAAACATCATGGAGGAGGAACTTGCATCCCTCAATGGTGTATGTGTTCCAAGGCTTGCTTGCACAACTAACAAGAGACCTAGATTATCTCTATCAGGATCCTTATCTTCTCTAGGATCTCCCAAAGGATTATATGATTAACTAAGGCCTCACTTACATGCTCTCCAAGAGCCCAACTCTTTGTGCTTTACCTTGAAAGACTAACACCATGTAGTTTCTTCACTTCTCCTCCTACACTTAGAAGAATCTAAGTGCCATCTCCACACAGCCATTCAAATTCAATGCAGGGGTGTCAAACATGTTGTAAAAAATCCATATTCTTCCATTTGGATCCATTTTGAAAGTTCTTCTAGCCCTCTTCAGTCAAATTCAAGACTTTGTCCTTAGGAGGCCTAATTCCTTGTAGCCTTTTCTAGAGACCTTTTTCCAATTCTTTCAAAAACTTTCCAAATAACTTGAAAAACTAATCCCACATTTAGATACCCTTTTGGATTTTATGAAGGATTTTGAAGGTTTTAGGTTTCTAGGCCCTCCATACACAGGGTTCCTATTATCTAGGACTAATAGGGCTAAAAGGCCTAATTAGTAGGGCTTGACTGATTTCTTGTTCAAACCTCAACCAAATGGACTGGTGAGTCCTCCAAACTCTCAACAGGGCATGATTAGGTCATATCACACCAAGAACTATACTTTCCCCATTTTTTCCTTTCCTTCCTAGCATGAAATGCTCAATTCTTCATCTCCAAACCTCTAACTGGGCACTATCAGCTCGCCTAGGGCTTGGTACTAAAAATAGCAACTCGACTCCTCAAGACTCCTAACTCTACATATGTATAGACCAATGACTCCCCTAACATATCCACCTAGCCTTAGGAAAATCCCACGGTTAGATTTCATGAGGTAGCCATGAAATGACAAACTAGTAAGGACAGGACCAGTGAACTCCCTAAATTGAAAACAATTTATCTAAGACCTTAGACTAACTCAAAATGACTTGATTACTAAATGGAAAAGTCTTAGAACTATCCTATGAACACAAAAAAAAATCTAAATCAAAGCATTCAATCCATTTGATAGCACTGTCAGACAGAAAAGCTCAGGTTCTTCACAAAATCAGAGTTGCAGAGCTATTTCACTATTCCAAACTTGTTACAATCAAAATCACTTCTCTAGATTCAAGCCTCCTACTTCATTAGATTCCATATTCCATGTTTTTAGGGCCTTTTGGTTGATATCCCACTCCTATATTTTAGGGGGATCTAAAGTAACCGAGTTGCATGCAACATTTGCAATAATTGCAAATGTTGTCATGACAACTTTGCAACAACTTTTGGCATCTTTGCCATTATGCCAACTTCCTAATTTCTAGGACTTCTAACCTCTATGTTTCAAGGAACCAACTTCATTTAAGGCCTCCAAGCATCTCTATTACATCATTTATGTGTTTAAGACACATTCATAGCTCAAATCCACCACTAAGCTTCTAAGACTAGGAAATGTAAAAGGCTACTAACAATGACTATCTTGGGGACCTTAGTCCTAATGAATAACTCACCTAGTCCACAATGCAATGAACTTCTAAGGTCTAAAATAAAAACTCAACCTTGACTTGGCCAATGTCAATTACAAGCCAAAATATTAACACAATGGAGGTTAGCCTAGGTGTGCTCCTGCACCATCCTCCCATAGACAAAAAGTTCAATCCACTCTTGGATTGAGTAGGGTAGGATCAAATCCCATCTTCTTGAAGTCAGCTTCTTTGATCCACACTGCATCAGCATCAGTTTGACCATGCCACTTGATCAAATGTTCTTTTTATTCCTTGGTTCTAGTCTTCTTATAGACTCAGGTATCTAGTATACAGTCATCTATCTTAACTGTTGTAGAGGGCAGTTTGAGTTCTTCTACATCTTGGATGACTTCTCTGAGACTATGATCCATATCAAGGGGTTTTTCTTTATAAGAAAGCAGTTCTACAACATTGAAAATAGGGGACAGTCCACTATCCTTGGGCAGCTCCACTCTATAGGCATTGTTCCCATACTTTTCTAAGATAGGACATGAACCTATCCTCCTCATTTGCAGCTTATGTGGGACTCCTTTTTGCAGTCTAGACTTGTTTAGGTGTACCATTACTAAGTCTCCCACATTGAACTAAATTTCTCTTCTACTCTCATCAACCTTATTCTTATGCTGCATAGTATTGTATGTCAAAGTCTTCCTTACTGTATCATGTATCTCTTGCATTGCGTAAGAAAAATCATTAGCATATCCACTTGCTTTCACTCTATCCTTTAAGTCTCTTAGTTCATAGACTCCTCTAGGATGTAAACCATATACTATTTCAAAGGGACTCTTCCCTACTGATCTTTTGATGGTGTTGTTATAAGCATACTCATCCTATCCAATAAATTGATCCCATTGTTGATCATACTCCTTGATCAAGCACCTTAATAGATTTTCAAGGCTTCTATTTACCACTTCGGTCTGACCATCAGGTTGGGGATGGTATGCAGACCCAAAGGATAAATTAGTGCCCAATCTTTGCCAAAGAGTCTTCCAAAAATGACTCATACATTTGGTGTCTCTATCTGACACAATGCTCTTAGGTAACCCATGGATTCTTACTATCTCTTTGAAGAAGAGAGAGGCTATTTGGCTGGCATCATTAGTTGTCTTGCATGGCACAAAGTGAGCCATCTTACTAAATCTGTCCACAACTACATAAACACTATCTATGCCTTGTCTTGTCTTGGGTAACCCAACTACAAAATCCATGCTCAAGCATTCCCATGGCCTAGTAGGAATAGGTAGTGGCTGATATAGGCTAGCATTTGAAGAAGTACCTTTGGCCTTTTGACATACAATGAAACTTTCCACATATCTTCTAACATCAAGGTTCATTCTTGGCCAATAATAGAACCTTTGAACAAGTTCTTGAGTCTTAGTGATCCCAAAGTGACCACTCAATGCACCATTGTGCTTTTCCTGAATCAAATTCTCTCTAATAGAGCCTCTAGGGACACATAATTTATTTCCCTTAAATAAGAGATTACTTTGCAAAGTTTATTTAGCATATTTTCTATGAAAATGATCCTTGTTTTCAGCACATACCTTATAAATGTCTCCAAAGTCTTCATCATTAGCATATAGATCCTTGAAGTGATCTATTCCCATGCTCTTCAATTGAATCTCTTGGATGGTAAGAGCTCTTCTACTCAAAGCATCTGCCACCTTGTTGAGTACTCCTTTCTTGTGTTTGATATTAAATGTGTATGCTTGTAGATATTCAACCCACTTCATGTGCTTGTGGCTCAATTTCTCTTGAGAGTTCAAAAAACTTAAAGCTTGATTGTCTGAATAGACTATGAACTCCTTGGGGAGAAAATAGTACCTACATTTCCTTAAAGCCTGAACTAATGCATACATTTCAAGGTCATAAGAAGAATACTTCTTCTTAGCTTCACTCAACTTTTCTGAATGAAATGCCACTAGTCTACCCTCTTGCCTTAGAACAACTCCAATAGCCATATTTCTTGCATCACACTCAATAGTGAATAGCTTCTCAAAGTTGGCAAGACTAAAACAAGTTGGGTAGCAATATTTTCCTTCAACAACTCAAAGCTCTTGTTAGCTTGTTCATTCCATGCAAACTTGGTCTTCATACCTCCTTTAATTGTGTCCAACATAGGAGCACAAATAGCACTAAATTGTCTTATAAACTTCCTATAATATTGAGCAAGACCATGAAAACTTCTCACCTCCATTGCTATCCTTGGAGTAGGCCAATTCATGATGGCTTCCACTTTACTCTTGTCCATTTTTAGATTACCACGAGAGAGAACAAACCCAAGGTACACTAGCTCTGTCTTTATGAACTCGCATTTCTCCAAGTTGATCATCAACTTCTCTTCATGCAGCTTCTTGAGTACTAATTCCAAGTGCTTGAGGTGTTCCTCTCTTGTTTTACTAAAGATGAGTATATCATCTAAGTACCCAACTACAAACTTTCCAATGTGGTCTTTGAGTACTTCATTCATCAACCTCATGAAGGTTGATGGAGCATTTGATAGGCCAAATGACATGACTAGCCATTCATACAGCCCTTCAATAGTTTTGAAGGATGTCTTCCATTCATCTCCCTCATTCACCCTTATCTGATGATATCCACTCTTTAAGTCTATTTTGTGAAGTATCTTTCACCTCCTAGACAATCCATTAGGTCTTCTATCCTAGGGATAGGGAACCTATATCTAATATTGATCCTATTAATGGCTTTGGAGTTAGTACATAACCTCCAAGTACCTTCTTTCTTAGGGGCTAGGACTGTGGGTATAGCACAAGGGCTAATACTCTTTCTTATAAGGCCTTGTTCTAACAACTCTTGAATTTTCCTAGCTATCTCCTCATTCTATTGAGGGGTCATCTTGTAGAATTCCTTATTGGGTAGGGTAGCTCTAGGGATTAGGTCTATATTATGTCTTATGGGCCTCATAGGGGGTAAGGTTGATGGTTGTCCATCACTTACTATACCTTCATATTTCTGCAACATAGCTTGAACTTCTTGTGGCAGCTCTGTCCTCTTCACTGTTTTGTCTGCAATTTCTTTAGGCTTCAACATCAGTGCAAAGCCAACTCCTTCTCCTTCTTCCATGGCTTCCAAGAACTCTTTTTCACTAACCATCAACACATTAGGACCTACTGTCTTCACCTCTGCATCCTCTAATAATGACTAAATTTTAAAAGTCATATTGTCCTTCTTAAAAGTATAGGAATTATTCACTCCATCATGGATAGCTTGGTGGTCAAATTTCCATGGCCTTCCTAGGAGAAAGTGACATGCATCCATGGGAAACACATCACATAGGACCTTGTCCTTATATTTCCCTATAGAGAAATCCACCCAATCCTGCTCATTTACTAAGACATGTTGTCCCTTATTGAGCCATGTGACCTTGTAAGGATGGGTGTGGGGTATCCTTATCATGCTTAGCTTGCTGACCACTTCCTCTGACACAATGTTGTTAGTAGACCCTGAGTCAATGATGAATGTACATACTTTTCCCATTACCTTACATTTGATTCTAAACAAGGACCTTCTTTGGCTTGGCTCCTCTTTGACTGGCTCCTTAATCAATTTTCTCCTCATCATGAGGTTCTCACCTTCCTTTGAACTCAATGGTACCTCAAGTTGTTTATCAGATGCATTTGTCTCCTCATGAACTATATTAGTTCTATTGTTGCCTCCTTGAGAGGTACTACCCTTCTTTGGACACCTATAGGTAGGGTGTCCCATTTGATTGCAATGATAACATTTCATATTGGAAAAAATTTTTACTCTTCCTTTTCCACCATTTCTACCTCTGAAATTAGAGTTCCTTCCTCTACCACCTCTACTAGAGATTCCTTCTTGCTGCTTAGTGTACTTGAATTCTCCTTGAGTCCTTGATTCTGAACTCCTTCCACCATAGCCACCTATTTGTCCTCTACTATCTCTTCCTCTACCTCTTCCTTTGGAACTTTGTTCTTGTTTTCTTTTACCTTTCTCCTCTATTTTCAAGGTCATTTGATAGCATTGGTGGATAGTTTTGAAATTCACAAGACTCAGTCTTCTTGAATAGACCACTTGATTCCATTCATATAACTTGCTAGTTTGATGCTTTCATCTTCAACCACTTGTGATCTTAAACACAACTTTTGGAACTCTTCGGTGTAGTCTTGGACATCCAAGTCTTTTTTTCTGAGATTATGCCTCCTTCTATGCAACTAAACTTCATAATCACCAGGCAAGTAAATTTTCTTTATCTTAGTCACCATGCCCTTCCATGTGACTATAGGAGTTCTTCCTTCTTTCTCCCTTTCTATTTGAAAAAACTTCCACCAGGTGAGTGTTGAACCTCTCAACCTAGATTTGGCCACCTTCACTTTTTGGGCCTCTATTATACAATCACATTCAAAATGCTTTTCTATGTTGTCAATCCAATCCACA
The DNA here is from genome assembly GCA_018584345.1 of Thuja plicata. Lineage (NCBI taxonomy): Eukaryota > Viridiplantae > Streptophyta > Pinopsida > Cupressales > Cupressaceae > Thuja > Thuja plicata. The sequence continues at coordinate 3,770,300 of MU228495.1, read as the reverse complement.
ACTGAATCTGGATCCATCTGTCCACTAAATAGTGGTACACCCTCCAAAGCTTTGCCACTTAAGGCCTTTAGTGCCTTCAAGAAGGGTTCTTCAGCAATAACAAGGTCATGTGTTGGACCTTCTTCATTTAATTCCAATTCCTTTTCCCTTGCATCCTTATCTTCCTTCTGATCTATCTTATCCTTCACTTTATCAGCTTTGTCTTGGACTTCATGCAAGAGTTGCTCCATTTGAGACAATCTTTCTCTCAACAACTTGTTATCCTCTTCTTGTTCTTCCACCTTTTTGGCTAACTCAGCATTAGTCACCATGGTTTTACCTTCTACTGATCTCATTGGTGTATTCTCTCCAAGTGATTCAGTAGGTTGAAACATCCACCACAATCCTGATCTAAGCTTTCTCTGATACCAATATGGTGTATGTGTTCCAAGGCTTTCTTGCACAACTAACAAGAGACCTAGCTTGTCTATATTAGGATCCTAATCTTCTCTAGGATCTCCCAAAGGCTTAGATGATTAACTAAGGCCTCACTTAGCGCCTCTCCAAGAGCCCAACTCTTTGTGCTTTACCTTGAAAGACTAACACCATGTAGTTTCTTCACTTCTTCTCCTACACTTAGAAGAATATAAGTGCCATCTCCATAAAACCATTCAAATTCAATGCAGGGGTGTCAAACATGTTGTAAAAAATCCATATGCTTCCATTTAAATCCATTTTGAAAGTTCTTCTAGCCCTCTTCAGTCAGATTCAAGACTTTGTCCTTAGGAGGCCTAATTCCTTGTAGCCTTTTACAGAGACCTTTTTCCAATTATTTCAAAAAATTTCCAAAAAACTTGAAAAAATAATCCCACATTTAGATACCCTTTTGTATTTTATGAAGGAGTTTGAAGTTTTTAGGTTTCTAGGCCCTTTGTACACAAGGTTCCTATTATCTAGGACTAATAGGGCTAAAAGGCCTAATTAGTAGGGCTTCACTAATGTCTTGTTCAAACCTCAACCAAATGGACTGGTGAGTCCTCCAAACTCTCAACAGGGCATGATTAGGTCATATCACATCAAGAAATGCACTTTCCCCGTACTATCATTTCCTTCCCCGCATGAAATGCTCAATTCTTCATCTCCAAACCTCTAACCGGGCACTATCAGCTCGCCTAGGGCTTAGTACTAAAAATAGAAATTTGACTCCTCAAGAATCCTAACTCTACATATGTATATACCAATGACTCCCCTAACATATCCACCTAGCCTTAGGAAGATCCCATGGTTAGATTTCATGGAGGAGCCATGAAATGACAAACTGGCCAGGGCAGGACCAGTGAACTCCCTAAACTGAAAATAATTTATCTAAGACCTTAGACTAACTCAAAATGACTTTCTTACTAAATGTAAAAGTCTTAGAACTATCCTATGAACACAAAAAAAGGCTAAATCAAAGAATCCAATCCATTTGATAGCACTGTCAGACTGAAAATCTCAGATTCTTCATAAAATCACAGTTGCAGAGCTATTTCACTATTCCAAACTTGTTACAATCAAAATCACTTCTCTAGATTTGAACCTCCTACTTCATTAGATGTCATATTCCATGTTTTTAGGGCATTTTGGTCAATATCCCACTCCTTTCTTTTAGGGGGATTCAAAGTAACCGAGTTGCATGCAACATTTGCAATAATTGCAAACGTTGTCATGACAACTTTACAACAACTTTTGGCATCTTTTCCATTATGCCAACTTCCTAATTTCTAGGAATTCTAACCTCTATGTTTTGAGGAACCAACTCATTTATGGCCTCCAATCATCTCTATTACATAATTTATGTGTTTAAGACACATTCATAGCTCAAATCCACCACTAAGCTTCTAAAAATAGGAAATGTAAAAGGCTACTAACAATGACTATCTTGGTGACCTTAGTCCTAATGACTAACTCACCTAGTCCACAATGCAATGACCTTCTAAGGTCTAAAATAAACACTCAACTTTGACTTGGCCAATGTCAGGTACAAGCCAAAATATTAAAATTGTGGAGGTTAGCCTAGGTGTGCTCCTGCACCACTCAAGACCAAACTTCAAGATCTGGATGAAAAATTTCTTGGTCTCACTCTTTAACATTCAGCCATGAACAATTGACGGCCACCAGACTCTTCTACAAACGCTGGGTTTTCTTCTAAAAATTTTCATGGACCAAAGCTTGATTTTCCTCGCTTTGATGGTGCTGATCCAAATGGATGGATTTACCAGGCAGAGCAGTATTTCAGCTTGCATAATACTCTAGATATCAACAAAGTCTTGCTTGCATCTTTTCATTTGGAACATGAAGCTCTTCAATGGTTTTGTTGGTACATCAAGGCTCATGAAGACCCAACCTAGACAGAATTGTGCACACTCCTTTTGTAGCACTTTGGCCCTAGTGCTTTTGATGACTTCATAGGAGAACTCACTAAACTTTGCAAATAGGCATAGTGAGAGAGTATCAGACAGAGTTTGAAAAATTAGCTAGTCACACAAAGGGATTGTTTGATGAATTCTTTCACATTTGTTTTGTCAGTGGTCTGAAGGATGCACTTTGCTCTGAAGTGAAAATTTTCTGGCCCACTACAATGATGGAAGCCCTTGGGTTGGCTAAGTTAGCAGAGGACAACATTAGCACTCTACAACGTTCCCGATCTAATTTTGTTCCATTCTGAAATATGGGTTCTCCACACCCTCAAGTCACGCTAGCTCCCAGAACTACTCCTATCAAGCACTTACCTGAAATAGAGATGCGGGCCCATTGAGAAAAAGGGCTTTGTTATAATTATGATGAGAAATGGCCCCGGGGCTATAGGTCAAGATGTGTTTAGCAAAATCTCTATCTCTTGGATGTGGATTCTCCACCTAAATTGGAAGAGTACGTAGATTCTTAGGAAACAGTAGATGATGAGGTTGAGCCTCAACAACCACTTGTTGAACCTCCTTTGCTAGAAGCCCAACCAAAGATATATGTCCATGCTTTGGTAGGAGTCACTACCCCATAGACCATGCGGGTCCAGGGTTACTTCAAGAAGATCCCTCTTACTATAATTATTTATTCTTGTAGCACTCATAACTTCATTGAGCCCCGAATAACCAAACAGGCTAATTTCTTTGTCCATCCCTTCTCTAGCTTTGAATTCATGATTACCAATGGGGTCACTTTACCTCACAAAGGGAAATTTCACAATGTGCGTCTCTCTATTGGAGATTATAACCTGCACTCTGACATGTTTTCCTTTCCCTTAGGTGGATGTGATGTGGTTTTGTCTGCCCAATGGTTACGCACTCTTGGCCCCATTCTATGGGATTTTTCTAAACTTTTGATGCAATTTTAAGCCAATTGGAAATAACACACTTTGAAAGGCTTAAAGTTGGGGTCTCTCAGAATCATCAGTTCACATTGTATGGAAAATCTTCTTAAGAATAATTCACATGGTGTCATCACTTAGCTCCATTCCATTCAGATGAAGCCATCAACGTTCTCTAGTACTCTTGTAGATCTACAACAAAGTTTGTATAAATATTCAGGTGTATTTGCTGAACCTATGGGATTTACATCTTCTCACCCAAAGGACCACCATATTCAACTCCTTCCTGGAAGCATTCCGCCCAACATCATTCCCTACCACTACCCATTTCACTAGAAGACCAAAATTGAGATGCTCATTCGTGACTTACTGAAGCAAGGTATTATTCGCCCTAGTACCAATTCCTTTTCTTCTCTATTTCTACTTGTCCGCAAAAAACATGGGTCCTAGCGACTCTACATTGACTTCTGAGAACTTAATCTGTATGCAATGAAAATCCCTGCAGCTGCACAACAAGTCAAAACATGCATATACAAGATATATCAAATATTAAAAGCATGCAAGAAACTTGAAATACAACTAAATTTTCACTAAAACCTCCGATGAGCTAAAACGAGTGCACCCAAGACTCGTTTGATTTTCTCTTAGAGATTTTGTGGGTGTGCTCTCCCAACACAATGTAATAAATCCCACTATGATAGATGCAAAATGATGAAGATTTGAGCACAAGTATGTGGAACTTGCCCCAAATCTCTCAAATGATTAATGCAAATGCAAAATCTATACTAAGAATGCAAATTCAAGAGATTAACAACTAGATTGTGATGAAAACTAAACTAAAGGTGAACATGCAAGATTTCAAACTAAACTATGAAAGTGAATCTAGACTATCATGCAAAAAGATGAAATCTAAACTAAGTGCTCAAGTGCTCAAGTGTGCAAGAATGCTCAATTCACTAACTAGTTACTCTCACACTAGTTCAAAATGAGGAGTGAGGCCTCCTTTTATGGATTTGCTTATGAAAATGGCGGGCTAGGATTAAGAGGTGGAAAATGAGTGGTTGAGATGAAGGGTTAGGTAGGGTTTTGGTGGGAGTGAAGGAGATTAAGAGGCAAAAGAAATGAGTGGATAGGATTAAGAGGCAAAAGAGAGAGGA
>MU228495.1:3753111-3765636 GCA_018584345.1 Thuja plicata | reverse complement strand
ATCTAAATAAATAATAATATTTATTTAAATAATAGAGGAAAAAGGCTTAAAATTAAATAAATAAAATTTATTTAATTTTAAAAGGCTAAGTGAATTAATTAAATTAATAATTTAACTAATAGAGGGAATAAGACATTTTTTGATGTCTACATAATCATCTCACCATAAAAGATAAGTTTCCAATTCTGGTTGATGATGAACTTCTTGATGAGCTTCATGGTGCTCATTTTTTCTCCAAGTTGGATCTTTGTTCTAGGTATCATCAAATCAGAGTTAATGAGGAGGATATCCCTAAAATAGCCTTCCACACACATGATGGTCACTATGAATTTTTAGTCATGCCCTTTGGCCTCACTAATGCTCCTTCAACATTTCAGGCAGTGATGAATAAAATATTTTGGCCCTACCTCCAGAAATTCATTATGGTCTTCATCAATGATATGCTCATCTATAGAAAAACATGGGTTGAGCATCTCCATCATCAGGAGCTCGTAATGCAACTTCTCTATGATCATCAACTCTATGTGAAACAATCTAAATGTGTGTTTGACTAGGAGGAAGTGGAGTATCTCAGGCATATTGTTGCACACCAAGGGGTTTAGGTGGATTCTAAAAATATAGATGCCATGAAAAATTGGCCACATCCTCAAACTCTCAAGAGCCTTCAAGGTTTTTTGGGGCTGACTGGCTATTACTACAAGTTTGTCAAGAATTACGAGAAGATTGCGGCACCACTGAAAGCTATGTTAAAAAAGGATGCTTTTACTTGGGCCCATGTTGTTGAGAATGTGTTTGAACAATTGAAACAAGCTATGTGCAGTACACCTGTTCTCGCTAAGCCATATTTTTCCAAACCCTTCACTATTGAGAGTGATGCTTGCGGTAATAGGCTGGGTGTTGTTCTCCTTCAAGATGACCATCCTATTGCATTCACTAGCAAAGCCCTTTTTGGTAAGAATTTATCCCTATCTACATATGAAAAAGAAATGATGGCTATTTTGCATGTTGTACAAAAGTGGTGGCCATACCTCCTAGGGAGTCATTTTTGCATCAAGACCGATCACCAAAGTCTAAAATATTTCTTGTAACAATGAGTATCCTCCCATGCACAACAAAAATGGGCCAGAAAAATCATGGGGTATGATTATGAGATCACCTACAAGAAGGGTAAGGACAATATTGTGGTAGATACTCTTTCTCATACATTTGATGATCAAGCTTCCCTTCTAGCTATTTCTATGCCAATTCCCAATTGGTTAGAATCTGTTTAGCAAGGCTATGTCAGTGACTCTTCTTTATCTAAAATCATTCACCAATTGGCCAATAATCCTTCTATTGTACCGCATTACTCTTGGGATGGTGCTTCTCTTCGATATAAGGAGTGTCTAGTGCTTCCACAGAATCCAGATCTGCAACAGACTGTCTTTTATGAACTCTATGCTTCTCCTTCGGTAGGGCACTTTGGGTTCCTCAAAACTTATGAGTGGGAAAGGTGAAACTTCTTTTGGAAAGGAATGAAATAGATGATTCAATAGATGGTGGCTGAATGTGATACCTACAAATGCCACAAGGGTGAAATGACCCTCCTTCCTGGATTACTAGAAGCCCTGCCCATCCCTACATGGATTTGGACTGATATTTCTATGGATTTCATTGAAGGGATTCCTAAATTAAGCTCCAAGATAGTGATCTTGGTTGTGGTTGACCATCTCTCCAAATATAGTCATTTGTGTTCCCTCAGCCACCCCTATACTGCCTCCTCAGTTGCACAACTCTTCATGGACCAGATCTTCCATCTTCATGGCCTCCCTTCTTCCATTGTCTCAGATCATGATGCAAATTTTACCAGTCATTTTTGTACTGAATTGTTTCATCAAACTGGCACCAAACTAAAGATTAGTTTGGGGTATCACCCACAAATTGATGGTCAAACCAAAATTATCAACAAATGCTTGGAAACTTATGTTCACTTCTTCACTTCCGAACAACAACATCAGTGGGCCAAGTGGCTTCCCCTTTCTAAATGGTGATACAATGCGTCTTACCATACTGCATCTAAAATGACTCCATATGAAGCATTCTATGGTTAGGCACCTCTAGTCCTCCTTCTGTACACTCCCAGTAGCTCACCAGTTTAGGAAGTTGACACAGTTCTCCGGACCAGGGATCAGATTCTTCGCACCTTATAGGATAATCTTCACATGGCCCAAAATTGAATGAAACAATAGGCAGATCAACATCGTTATGAGTTCTCTTTTCAAGTTGGGGGTATGGTTTTTCTTCATCTACAACCATACAAGCAATCCTCCTTGAAGCTTAAAGGGCGTCATAAGCTGGCCCAAAAATTTTATGGGCCATATAAGGTTCTGCAGAAGATTGGTTCAGTTGCTTATAAACTGGAACTTCCTCCTTCTTCCCGCATTCATCCAGTATTTCACATTTCTTGTCTCAAGAAATTTCTTGGCACCAACTTTAGAGCACAAACTGCTCTACTTGAAATGGATAAGGAAGGATCCATCTTGGAGCTAGAGGCAATCCTTGAATGGCGCACTTGTCAGCTTCGCTCTCGCTCTCTCTGAGGTCTTGATTCAGTGGCACATAATGCAACTAGAGGATGCTACATGGGAACCCCTTATTCAGATTTAGCAACAATTTCCACACCTTAAGCTTTGAGGACAAAGTTTTTTTCTAAGAGGGAGGGGATGTTAGGAACCTGTGTGTCCCTTCTATTTATTTTGTTAGTGTAGTTTTTTTGGATGTATATACTTTATAAGTCATCCCGTGAGTATATTTTATTATCCCACATGCATAGGTAGTAATACTTGTCTAGATTATACTTAGTATATAAGTGTGTGTTGAGGCCTTTGAAGGTATCGACAAATTTATTGTATTGATCTTGCTCAAATGAGGTTACCCCCTCGAAGTGGCCCGTGATCAATAGATTCACTCTGAGTTCTACTGCTGCTCTATATTTCTATTATTTTGTGCTTGTTCATCATATTTTTGCAGGAGGTTCCTCTTAGTTAGACATTGGTCTTAACCTAGTAGAATCCAAGTGACAATGTAAATCAAACAAACAAAAGAGAGAATCTTTAAGAAGTTTTCAATGGATTCTATAAATCCATTAAATCCTACTTTTTGAGATCTAAGAGAGGCATCCCTTTCCTCATAGGAAAAAAAATATTCTAAAATAAAATTATAAAGGCTTGAACACCCCTAAAAAATGATACATGATCAAGCATCATCTAGACTATCAATTTATATAAATTATGTTGTTATTGGAGATGTAAATTAACAAATCAAAATTTAATCCTTCATCAAGAATTACAAAGGATGTAAGCAACTATTCATTCAAGTCACATGTTCTTTAAGCGATCTTGTTCTAATGTGGAAATCAAGGAAAGATTCAATGGAACTAATCACCTTAAAACTGATTTGTAATCTATTCTAAAATTTGAACTTTCACATTTTTTAGTTTTATGGCCACTCTAAACTAGAGGATAAGAGATCTATGTGGGGTGAGCTAAACTTGGAGTTCCTCAAAATAAAGCATGTTATATTTATTGTGTGGGGTAAATTTAATGTGATATTGGATGCATAAAAAACATGAGTGGTTTGGGAAGAGTGTCACAATACTAGAAATAATTCAAAGATTCCCACAATAATCTTATCAACATCACACAGACCAATTAAATATTCACATGTTCAATAGGTGCATAGGTTTATAAATATCATATAAAAACTAGATTACATTTTCTATCATCAAAACAACCCACCTCCTATTTCTACCCAAATATAATACCAAAACCATATTGTCCCCTCACTAGTTCTTGGTTGATCTGTGGTTCACTAATGACCATCTGTCATCGATTGTCAATTTTAATTTTAAAAAACATGCTTTAGAAGTCAGGTAATGATAGGTATTTTAGTGAAATGGTGGTAAGAACCATATGATCTTATTGGATTGAATATTTAAATATTCAATAAAAAGCTACACCAAATACATGAGAATTTTTTTGGAATAAAACATATTTCAAAACTACTTTCCAAGAGAAAGGTCCATGATACAATGATACCTTCAACTCACTAGTATAAATATATGAAGTAAAAATTACTCTCTTCAAAATTCACTTGAATAGGTATCTTAATCCATAATGGATTCCTTGCATCCTTCTTTCAAGCTTGTTGGGAGTTGATGCGGATGATCTCTACAAAATTATGGAAGAATATAAAAAAAATCTATGAAAATTCTCAAAGGTTCAAACAAAATAAATATAGCATTGATTCCTCAAAATTTAAATTGATCTCCATTCACATATTATAGACCAATATCACTATGCAACACAAATTAAAAGGTTATCTCTAAAGTAACATAAAATAGATCGATGGGTAGACTTCTAGCAATTGTCTCCCAAGAACAACTAAGTTTCATACTGGGGTAGAATATAACTAATGGTATTCATAATTGCACATAATGTTTTTCGCTCAATCAAAATAGAAACATAAAAGGTATGTTATTGAAATTATACATCAACAAAGCCTATGATGAAATGAGCTATACGCTTTTAATGAAGATCTTGGAAAGATATGGTTTTTATTAGAAATGGCTAAATTAGATATATGCATGTATTTCCTCCTTGTGATAGTCTATATTAATTATGGAACCCTTGTGGTTTTTATGAGGCTCAAGGAATTGGACAAGATGATCCTCTTTCCCCATTATTTTTATCATAATAGTAGATGCACTAAGTAGGGGGATCACACATGCAATTGAAACTAGATGATGAATAGGAATTAGAATCGCAACGCATTCCATACAGTACCCACAATATCTTTGTAGATGGTACGCTTTTGTATGGTTTTCCTACGATTATAGAAATAAATCTCATAAAGGATACATTTTATGAAAATTCTCTTTAACATGTAGGAATTTGATAAAAATTGAATCAAATATAAACTCTACTATCTTACCCTACCCATAATGAGTAATCTAGTAGATGGAAATGATATTAGAAGATAACAAATGGACATGTAAAGTACATGAAATGTGTCACTGTCAACCTCAATAAAACTCATCTAGTAACATTGAAATAAGTGTTACTACCTATCAGAATGTATTATAAAGTGCAATATCAAATGAAGAGAACATAACCATTGATGAATCCATATGATAAGAGGCTCCTAAAAAGGGATTCCATTAGGTGGACAAAAATATGTGGATGCAAAGAGATAATGGCCCTTTATCTTGTCTTCTCCAGGTTCCATAAAAGATGACTCAAAATGTGTAGGTACTAATGTGGTAGAAGAAGATAAACTAGATGAGGGAAATTGAATATTATTTTTCTATAGAAGAGGTTTTGGCTCATCAATATACTTTACATTACACCTATGCTCATCATTTCATGTCTTAGTGCAATATGCACAATTTGATTTATATTGTACACCTTTTGGAGTGTGGGGTTTGTTAGAATGTGAGGTTTTAATGTGATGTATGTCATTGTCATTAATGTTGTCATTGATGCTAACATATCCTTACTGTAGCCTTTTGGTGTATCAGTTGTTGTGGAACTGACTATTTTGATGTATCTGTTGTGTATTTGTTGATGTGCACTGATAGTCTATATCTTTCAGTTGAGGTTATCACTAACAGGTTTTGATGAGTGTTCTTCAATGGATTCAACATATGGTTGATTAGATCAATCCTATTTGGATGCATATCTCTTGTATATTTTTGGTCCCATAAATGTTGGTGTAATGTTTTGATAATATATGTTGGAACAGAATGCTTTGGAGATGGTGTGTCATGTTGGCTTGAGTGAGGTGTGTTGTGATGATCGAGGTGATCCAAATTTAATTCCTCACCACCATGGGAATGTCTTGGTGTAACCTATTTCAAATTGTCTGATTGAATTGGTGGATTTCATGTTGTTACATATATAAGAGTGAGGAGTTATGTTGTTGGGTATCTAGATATAAAATGATTGGTGCCCATATCTAGATTATTGTCTAGATGTGTGTTTGATAAGACTCATGCGTGATGATATGCTAAGTGATAGTGATTTTGTGTTCTTGTGCAGTAGGGTGTTGATCTTGGTGGTGGGTTTTATCTTTTTTCATATTTTCTAGTTGTGAGCCTTGGCAGTGAGCCTTTCTATATAGAAAATGAGTCTGCGTATTGGAAGTGAGCCTTATTGCACCTATATTGAGTAGTACTAATAGTGATCTATGGTAAAAATCACCATGTCAATGTCACATTAACAAGTGTTTTACATTTCATGAGAAATAGCTTCTCCATGGTTTTTCCCATCTTGGGTTTCCACATATTAATCTTGGTGTTCTTTGAGTTGGTGTTTATGTGTTCTTAATGCTTACATTTTATGTGGATTTTTGATGTTCTTAACCAACAAATGTAAAGTTGTTAACTCTACTTTTTATGAGTTGAATGACAAAACAAAAAATATATAATTTGTGTGGGAATAACTGATTTACCCCCTTACCAATTATTCAGCATGTACAATAATTGTTATCAGAGCTTGGTTCCTCAGTGAAGACGCACAAATTGACTATCCCCTTGTTTGATGGATATGATTATAGTTCATTAAAGATCAAATGAAAGGATACTTGGTATCAGTTGGTTACAAGACCTAGAAACATGTGGAGACAAAGTAATTATTTCCTCAAAACAGGCTTACCACTCAGGATGAAATCAAAGCATATGAGGAAAATGAAAAGGCAAGGTATGCTATTACTAGTGATTTATCAAAGAATAAATTAGAAAAAGTTATTTCTTTGAAGACTTTGAAAGATTTAAGTTATCTAAGAAATTGAAAGCGAAAAGACATTATGAGAATCTAAGAATGGAAGACGGAGAAGATATTGTAGACTCCTTCTACATTGATAAACACCTTCTATATTTACATTCAATCTTTTGATCATGCAGAGTGGTTCAAAACTGCCCAAAATATAGACGTCGTTGACAAGTGTTATCCCGATAGGGTTTCTAAACACTCCGCAGGGAATGTACCTCCTCAAAATTCTGCTAGCTTTCCATGTGTCCTTAGGAAACTCTCACTTCAACAAGGCCTACGGATGCATCATTAGGGAATATTCTTTCCTGAAGGAGACTTCATGAGAAAAAAATTTTCTAGGAAGCTGTCACATTTTTGATGCTCAGATTGGCCAGTACAATCATGGTGTCTCTGATTGAGCCATCATGATTCTATGGTTGAACCCAATTGGAAAGTGCACTATGATAAACATATCATATTCAAGAACCTTCCTGTAGTGCAAGGAATTGAGTGATCCATGCTGTATTTTTTGGCATGTCGATCAATTGTAACATAATTGTTATCATTCTTTGATTGAGGGTTGTTCTATAAACCCCTGAAGATTTGAAAATTAAAGGAGGTTGGAAATATTAGACCCTAGTTAAATGAGGTGAAGAAATATATTGTATTATTTGCAGAGATTTTTTATTTTCTGAGAACAAGACCCTATGATGGCCTTTTTTCCAGGGGTGCATACTGTAACATATATTTTATGGAACATTCTCTCTTGCCTTGGCATATTTTCTCTTAATAAATCGTGGTCACTATATACTTGGTGACTTTTCCTTTTTTTTAATCAATGTGTCATGTGTTGAACTCTTATATGTGTGGTCCAATCTGTGTATGATTTATGTATCCTTCTCCTCATGAAGAAGGCTTTTAGGAAGTGTGGCCTTCTCTTTTGACCCTTATAAATATTATTTATGTTTATTCATGAATATGATATCATACCATGTCCCTTGCTAAGGAGAATTTCACTTTCTTTAAGAGTGATGTGCCTTAATTAAGACCCCTACATATGCCACCCATGACATGATATGAATGTGTAAGCCCTATGTATAGAGACTTTGGATTCTCATTCTCCTACCAATAATGAAGGTAACATGGTGAACCATGTCATGAGTGAGTGATGGCACAAAGCTCTCCCTAGAGGAGGTGAAACATTTGAAAATTCCACCTAAAAAACTCTCTACCTAACAAACAAATATTTTATTTGGTGCTTCACCTCCCCTTAGCTTAGGTTGTTTGACTGAAGGTGACCTTCCATCCCTTTTCCTAAACTCCAACCACAGAGAGAAAAATTCTAAAATCATGGAGGTCATGTTGTAGGGTGCACCCCATCCCACCTCATATAACACTTCTAGAACTTCCCCTTAGCCCTCGACACCCGCCACAAGTGAGGGGATCAATATTTTTTCCTAGCACACCTGGTGGGACAAAGATAAACATGTCTACCAAAGTCAATGCACACTTTGGTTTTTCAATAGGAATGAAACAAATAGGTACAAACAATAAGTAGTGGTCACAATTCAGTTATGATATGGAGCCAAATTACTACAACTACATTGATTGGATTTCTCTTCAACCTTATCATACAAACCCATGTCCTAGTTATCAGGAGATGTTTCTGAACCTTCAATGCAAGCTGAGGGTCATCAAGCTTGAAAGACAACAGAGTCTCCTTTGGAATTCCTTGTCAATTTTAGAGGCCTATGTTGAGGAACCATGTTTAGAAGAATATCATATCTTGGAGGACCGGTTTCTATATAAAGGGGTTCCAAAATTTTCATTCCCTATGGGAGATGAACCTAGTTGGAATGATTTTTTAGAGTTCTCTTTTCAGTCCCTGATGCTAGACATGATTTCATTGTTTAAAGATAGACCAATGGTTTGGCGCTCAAACCAAGGAGATGAAAAAAGTTAGCAAGGCCCACAAGTGGCACAGTCGAGTGAAGAAGAAGGCCTCCTTCCCTTGGAAGCTAATGGTTTAAGTGTTCTCTTTTATGAGATGCCCTATTTTTGAATACAACGAGATCCCCATTTTGACAAAGTTGGAAATCATAGAGACTTCTCCAAAAGATATTTCACCGTGGGAATGTCCCCTTGAGCCCCCCAATGAGAAAAGAGAAGTGGATGATGATGACATGAGATGCTAGGATGATTTGGAAGACTTTTGTGTTTTACTCGATGAATGCACCCCAACCATCTAGATGGGGCCATCCCCTATGTCCTAGGAGGAAGATCCACCAGTTTCCTATCCCCAGGAATGCATCGAGGCATCTCATGTTGCAACTAACTTGACAAGAATTTGTAGGTTCCCAATCAGGTATCCTTTGGAACAATTTTCTTGTCAGTCTATCAAGGTCATGTTCACGTCAGAGAATGAAAAGAGTCTTATCAAAAATTTGAGACCTCGTCTCCCTTGATATCAGAGGAAGTATCCAAGTTGAGTCATGATGTCATCACCTCTAACATATCACATCCAACAAGTGTAATACCCATGTTACCTTTCTTTTTCCACAATTTTCTAGATCTATTAATTGTAAAAAAAAAAGCAAGGCCACAAGGATGACTATTTCCCAAACCGAGTAAATGGTTTCTTGTAAAAATATTTAGTTGTTAGTTAGTGTAAATATTTACCTGTTTTTTTTCTTTTTTTTGGGTGTGTTTATTTTCAAATAAGTGCTAATATGCAGGGAGACACATTTATGGTGTCTTCGGTATAGTCTTTTGTCCCTTGTTAGTGCCAAGGAAGATTCATGATTTTACTGTCAATTCGATAATTTTCCAATTTTGAACGGTGATTTTATTTTAATTTACATTAATCCTTTTTGTTTGTTAAGAGAAAGCATGATAATGTGGTGAGGTATTCCCATTTCTCACACATTCTCAAAAAGGTACACTCTACCTCACCATTATTCTATGTATGGTGATGAAGCCCCATGTTATGATATTTTGATTCTTTACAAAAAATCATCAGAAGTTCATTTCTAAAAGTAAAGAATTGAGTGCTCTAGAGAATAAATGAAAAAAAATCATATGTAGACACTGAGATAAAATAAAAAAAATTCATATATTAGATTTATCTCTGGTATCTATGTACATTTCAATTTTTTTTGCAAAAACTAACAATGATTTTTTTTGTCATTTACTTTAATATATCATAACATTTCATTTTTTAAGAAAAAATTCTTTCAAGGTAGAGGTCAAGCTTCTCCAGAGATAGTATCATCATCTCTTGAGACATTTCCTCCTTCTCCTACACCTCCTCGTAATTTGAAAGATCCCCTTTCATTTGACTCAGTGGATAAATCAAAAGCTTGCTTAAAAAAAACACTTAGGTAGAATTCCTCTATTTCCTCCTCGATCATTTCCTCATCAGGGTCCAGATGTTTTTTTAGTAATTAAATCCCTTACCACACATAGAAATGATGGTCATTGAGAGGCCAGTAGAATAAATTCATTAAAAATTAAATGAATGACGCATCCACTCCCGTCTCTAGATAAATCCTCAGTTTGGTTGCCACAGGTAACCGACCGACATCATCTTGAGCCACAACAAGCGCATCCTTGAGCTCCCCACAAATAATTTTGTCAAACATCCCCACTGCAATAAATACTATCACATCTCTATACTCTCCCAGGTCTAGAAAGGAGCCTATGAACCTAGATGAGATATCTATGGTTAGCCAATAACGGTCCTCAATATGCAAAAAAATTCACCTAATACTCATTTTAGGGAAGTGAGGACCAATTTATCATCTATCCTAACCAAGGCGGCCAACCTATCATCATTTATTAATCCTAAGAAGGGTTCCTGAGGAAACGGGAAGGCCAATCTCATAGGAGTGTCCATTATTCTAGGCTAAGCTAAGCTAATCCTTCACTTAAAATCTCCAATTTGGAAAATGCTTGATGTCACGTTTTGAATATGTTTCCCTTTTATAGAGAAGATGTGCATTTCCATAGGAATTTTGCATTTACTTTGCATCAGAGAGAATGTCACATCAATTTGTTAAAGTTTCTATGCTCCTTTCTCAAGGGTTTCTATCTATCTATTCCTAGAATTATAAGGTAGGTTTTAGCTGTCGATAGTGCCATTTGAGGAGATTCGTACACCTTGATTAGCAAAAAAGGGTACCCGCATTTACTTGATGACATGTAACTGATTGAATGTTTGATAATGTTAAGTTCAAGATGATGCCAGACATTAAATCAGTTAATGGTTTGTATTTTCATTGATGTCAACTTGATATCATCTGAACGGTCATGTACATAATTCCAAAGACTTCAGAGAATCAATGGAACAAAGATTATGCTTTCAGTAATGCATAAAAGTCAAGTATTCACTAAGTGACAAACAACACTAACAAAGTGCACACCATCAGTAAAAGAAAAGAAAAAGTCTCAGTAATGCCCGACGAGCAGATGATAGTGTTGCCTGACGAAGCAAAATCACAGGATGCCCAACGAGCTGAAAATAGAGTTGCCCGAAGAGAAAAATACAATGATGCCCAATGGATGGAGATCTCGAAGCTAACAGGAGTTACACCTATGGGACTGGTAGTTGTCATCGATGAATAACTGTAGAATTGACTGACAGAACAAAGAGTTTAGAAAATGACAAAATATCTAGCTGGCAGAGCTTAAGGATAGACTTAACTGGTTGTTTTATTTGTTTTATTCGCCCAGAGTTAAGTAATTGATTTAAAGATGATTTATACAGTTGGAAAGAAGATAACTACAAGATAAATCAGGAGTTAAAGCCATAAATTAGATTGGCTGGATTGTTTTTCACGCCAAGAATCAAGATTCAAGAATCAAGAATAAATGAATATCATGTCTATATAAGAGACGAGCATAATTCATTTTTTTAATCACAAACAGTTACATATACGGAAGGGGAGTGAATAGAAAGAGGATACTAAAGAGAAACTGATGAAGGATAACTTCATACAGTCCTGATCAATCAAGCTGAAGGAGAGCTAAAGAATTTTGCAGACATCGACGAATAGTGAAGCACAACATCACAGAGTAGAAAGTGTGGAGCACAAGGAATTGAATTGATAAATTGATCAAAGAGGTATTGTACTTAAATAGATATGAAAATCTGTAATTCAAGTTGCATTAGAAAAAGGCATAGTGTTTCAGTTTAACCATTGAAGCATCAATTCTCTTCATAGAGCAGGACTTAACCGTCTTCTATAATTGAGGTATATCCTAACAGATTCCAAAAGTTTAACATGAAGATAGCATTGAGTGCCTGATACCTACACATAGTCTAAGAAGGAGGCTGATGTAGTTAGGCAGCACCTATTGTGCCCATAGAGGTTGATCAATATTGGTAGCATATACATGCCAGATATCAAGTGATAGACTCATCTTAAAATCCTCTAACAAGGTCACACCTAACAGTGTGTTTATAACCTCTAACAGGGGTGACTCCTAATAGTGTTAATGCTCAAGTGTGTCCTAAGGGGTCGTAGGACCCCTTGGGGCACACTTGAGCATTCAAACGGGTTGAAAGTGGTGATCATGGGGTCTTCCTAGGGGTCCTAGTATGCCTTATCACGTACTAGGACCCCTAGGAAGACCCCATGACCCCTTTCAACCCATTTTAATGCTCAAGTGTGTCCCAAGGGGTCGTACAACCCCTTGGGACACACTTGAGCATTCAAATAGGTCGAAAGGGGTCATG
>MU228495.1:3705669-3726728 GCA_018584345.1 Thuja plicata | reverse complement strand
TTTGTAATTTTGCCTATTTTTGTGTATTTTTGAGGTCTCAAAGTTGTAACAGTAGGGTATGGTCCAAAACAACCTACCTCTTTCTTTGCATATGTTGGAAATATTGATAAAGGGTTTTTGAAAACCCAATTTTTTGCCAAGTGATTCATAAATTTTTAGAGTTAGGGGTTTTGGAAGGTTGTTGATGTCCTAAAACAGTGAACTAGGTCTCCTAGCAAATTTCAAGCATTTTGTGCATAATCCATAGAATCTGAATCCATAATCAGTTGATTCCTTCTAAATATGGTTGAATTAGATCTCTTGTGGTATTAGAAACCTTGATTCAAGTTGTTGGGTTGAAATCTCATTTTTAGTTAGTGCACCTTGGGAACACTTTAGTCCAATATGTGCCAGAACATTCTTGGTGCTACGCGAGTGAAGAAAGGTCTCCCCTAGTGTTTACTCGACCAACTGGAGCCAATGGAGCTGATGGTTTGGTCCCATGATGAATGGTTTGAAAGATGCACCATTGAGAAACTTTGAACTGAGTACCAATGTCACTTTTTGCACCAACTAAGATCCGGTCGCCAAATGGAATTAGAGTGGAATCTCCCAGAACCAAGACATGCTTGTAGGCCTTCCCAAGACAGTCCTTGTGCACTTCACAGATCTTTGATATCTCTCACGAGGTCTAAGATATGGATCTCCTAAAATCGCTGCCAAATTTGGCTTAGTGCACCTTGGGAACACTTCAGTCTAACATAAGCTAGAATGTTCTTAGTGCTACACAAGAGATGAAAGGTCTCCCCTAGCATTTATCCAGCCAAATGGAGCTGATGGAGTTGACAGTTTGGTCCCATGATAAACGGTTTGAAAGATGCACCATTGAGAAACTTTCAACTAAGCAACAATGTCACTTTTTGCACCAACTGAGATCTGGTCACCAAATGGAATCAGAGTGGAATCTCCCAGAACCGAGCCATGTGCTTATAAGCCTTACCAAGATGGTCCTTTTTCACTTCATAGATCTTTGATATCTCTCACAAGGTCCGAGATATGGATCTCCAAAAATTGCTGCCAAATTTGGCTTAGTTCACCTTGTGAACACTTCAGTCTGACATGCGCAGAAATGTTCTATGCAAGTGAAGAAAGGTCTCCCTTAGCATTTACCCGGCCAACTAGAGCTGATAGAGCTAACATTTTGGTCCCAATTCAAATGGTTTGAAAGATGCACCATTGAGCAACTTTCAACTGAACAATAATGTCACTTTTTACACCAACCAAGATCTGGTTTCCAAATGGAATCAGAGTGGAATCTCCCAGAACTAAACCACATGCTTGTAGGCCTTCCCAAGACAATCCTTGTGCACTTCATAGATCTTTGATATCTCTCACGAGGTTCAAGATATGGATCTCCAAAAATTGCTGCCAAATTTGACTTAGTGCACCTTGGGAACACTTCGGTCCGACATGCGTTGGAATGTTCTTGGTGCTACGCAAGTGAAGAAAGGTCTCCCTTAGCATTTACCCGGCCAACTGGAGCTGATGGAGCTGACTGTTTGGTCCCACGCTGAACGGTTTGAAAGATGCACCATTGAGCAAGTTTCAACTAAGCAACAATGTCACTTTTTGCACCAACCAAGATCTAGTCGCAAAATAGAATCAAAGTGGAATCTCCCAGAAGTGAGCCACATGATTGTAGGCCTTCCCAAGATGGTCCTTTTTCACTTCATAGATCTTTGATATCTCTCACGAGGTTTGAGATATGGATCTCCAAAAATTGCTGCCAAATTTAGCTTAGTGCACCTTGCCAACACTTCGGTCTGACATGCGCCAAAATTTTATTGGTACTATGCGAGAAAAGAAAGGTCTCCCTTAGCATTTACTCGGCCAAATAGAGCCGATGGAGCTGACAGTTTGGTCCCATGACAAACGGTTGTAAAGATGCACCATTGAGCAACTTTCAGCTGAGTAAAAATGCCACTTTTTGCACCAACCAAGATCTGGTCTCCAAATGGAATCAGAGTGGAATCTCCCATAACCAATAAATGTGATTTTAGGCCTTCCCAAGATGCTCCTTTTGTACTTTACAGATCTTTGATATCTCTCATGAGGTCCAAGATATGGATCGCCAAAAGTCGCTACAAAATTTGGCTTAGCGCACCTTGGGAACACTTTGGTCTGACATGCACCAGAACGTTCTTGTTTCTTTGTGAGTGAAGAAAGGTCTCCCCTAGTATTTACCCAGCCAACTGGAGCTGATGGTTTGTTCCCATGATGAACGGTTTGAAAGATGCACCATTGAGCAACTTTCAACTGAGCAACAATGTCACTTTTTGCACCAACTGAGATCCGGTTGCCAAATGGAATCAGAGTGGAATCTCCCAGAACTAAGCCAAATTCTTGTAGGCCTTCCCAAGATGGTCCTTCTACACTTCACAGATCTTTGATATCTCTCACAAGGTCTGATATATGGATCTCCAAAAATCGCTGCCAAATTTGGCTCAGTGCACCTTGGGAACACTTTGGTCCGACATGCGCCAGAACATTCTTTATGTTATGCAAGAGAAGAAAGGTCTCCCCTAGTGTTTACCTAGCCAAATATAACCAATGGAGCTAATGGTTTGGTCCCATGATGAATGGTTCTTGATGCTCTCAAATTCTTAGTGGTATGTGACTAGTAGAGAAGCATAGACTAGATGGTCGATTCCACATAAATTTTGATGGGTATTGTTTCGAGAACCAAAAATGAATAAATGATATTCTCTCATGTGCTCCAAGGTATCCCAAGTGTTATATTTTTCTAGTTCAAGGTTTGACAGGTACTTCCTTCATTAAGCAACCCAGTTAGCCCTTCCAAGCCAAAGTGAGGGTTCATAAGTTAGAGGAGTTATCCAATGTTTCAAGACTTGTCCTTTTGGGAAAAGTGCTGCCCCAACTAGTACTATTTGATCATAAAATTAATTTCCAAGACCTTTGGGATATTTTGAAGTAAAACTAGAAAATGTGTTCTATATATGAATGGATTTTTCATGTAATTTTGTGACTTTTTGAAATTGTATGGATCTATACTTTACTACTTTGAAAACATTCAACAAAGCCTTATATTTTGTTGTACAAGAATTTATAAGACATCTTATCTAACACATTTGGAATAAAGCCTTGAAATTTTTTTGTCAAATATTTGCATTCTTTCATGGATTTCATCATTATACAAGTTTGATTATATCAATTTTATCAAAAGTCTGAGATATAGAATTTCAAAATCTTAGATATAGAACTATATATATCAAAATTTTAAGTGTCATTTCCACTCCTAAAGTGCATAAGTTTAACACATGATACTCAATGAAATCTACATTCCAATCCCTACATTCAGAAGGCACAAGCAAAAAATAAGTTCATAGGTCAAGCCAAAAAGATTATGAACGTATAAGTAACTAAACGAACCAAAGAACATGACTAGGCAATGCATAGTGAAGTTTACTGTCATAAAAGATCTGGGCTAATCAAATGCACACCTCAATATCCTATATCTATCATATATGTATCCAACTACACTTACAATCCACATACAAAACCAGGTTTATTGGCCAAGTTTAAAGTAGAAAACTACAATGAACATGTATTGAACGTAACCGTAATCAACATGGAAAACCGTACAATGAGTTCCACTTACCTATTGAAGTGTGCTTGAAGGGTCATCTCTTTGCTTGAGGGTATTCAATATTGCTTCATGATCAATAGTACTAATAGTCCAAAGTTCCTTTGTCTTTGGTTTTCCTTGATGTTTCAGTAACTTAACATTGGCTGCTATAACAAGGTGTGAATACATGATAATGGTTTTGTGCTTTCATAGTCTTCAAATGCGAGAATACCATTATTTCTAATCATGTATGTGCACAACCATATTCCCACAAAAACATGTGATCCTGTTGGATATGTGAACATATCATCATCTATCATTAGTTGTGCAAGTTTCTACTTTCCTCATACACAATGTGCTAACCAGTAATCTAATCTCTCATCATTCCCCTGTGGTGCAACCAATGCAAAAACATGTCCTGGCTGTAGAAGATCTGAAAGATGGTCGTAGTCAAGTGAACAATCTATGTCATCATTTATTACAGAGAGTGTGACAGATAAAGGAGTTATATAATGTGGAACCCACGTATTGACCCACTCACTTGACTCATATTGATCCTAATCACACTGAAGACACCTCGGACAAAAACAAGCCAACTCTCATGTCCAAATGGTTCATGTACTAGCATCTGAGCTTCGAAATGAATGCATTTTTGAATAATCTTTCACGGTTTGATAATCCAACCTATCTCCAATTGTTCCCAACTCAACCAACCAAAATAATATGCGCACCTCTGAATCAAGAGTCCCCTCTATGACAATGCTGAAGTACACCAATCAACAATAGAATGAGGATCAAGGAGTTCCATAGTTGGAATCCTCAATTGCTCCTTAACTAGAGCTCTCTTAACACATGCACCTACTCCATCATGCTCCCCTTTTCCATGACTATCCTCAAAAAAACTCCAAATATGAGGTACACCTCTCTCTACATGAAATCTACATAACCAATAAAACATACAAGCATTTTTGAATTGACCTATGCAATTATGATGCAGACGGTAAGGGTGGTGGAAAATGGATATTGGGTTTACAACAACACCCAACACTTCAATCTTGAGCCACCTTCCTGAAACTCTTATTCTTTACTTAGAACAACCAAAAATTCTTGTAATCTCAAACAAATTAT
Organism: Thuja plicata; assembly: GCA_018584345.1. Taxonomy (NCBI): domain Eukaryota; kingdom Viridiplantae; phylum Streptophyta; class Pinopsida; order Cupressales; family Cupressaceae; genus Thuja; species Thuja plicata. The sequence goes on along the minus strand of MU228495.1, from coordinate 3,721,975 downwards.
CAATAAAAAAATTTTGAACACCCAATCATATCAATCTACAACCTTTCATGTCTCTTTGATTCATTAATTCAATCTCAGAAAACAAATAAGCCAAAATACACCACCTTGCTTCCCTCTGGATAGACGTGTGAACAGTCATTAATAACTTTTTAACCAGATCGAATTTCTTCAATCCCTTCGGTGAGTTTGTTCATAATTAGGATTTATTCATTCTGTCCAAAGCACATGAAGATCCAACGGTTCAATCCAAAGTTATGGCCCTCGCATCAGACTTTATTTTCTGCAACCCTCATTTCTGAACTTTTGACCCTTTCTCCAAACTGTGATCACCTTTTCTCCACCCAAATATGCATATGCATGGTTAGTAACTTAAAAATACAAGTTATACTTTACATTCCATGAATATCAGGCCTCCATACTCATGGAATGATTCCCTCTTTCTTAAAACCCTACTGTAGCAATAAAAATAGTTAGAATAAATTCACTGGTCTGCAACTAACGTAACAGCAAATTCAATGAAATATAACATTCATCAATTAGAAAAACAAAGGCTACAAACTCTCTATCAAAACATATGGAATTTGTCCCAAGAAAATTGAGATTCAAGTGGAAACAAATTGCAGAAAATAGAGAGGTTTGTATTGCTGCATGTTCACCAGTTCATACACCAAATATGTCCCGTAACAGAGACTCCTCTCTTAAATAAAAAGACTCCAATATAACTTCCTAAAACTAATTCAACCAACTCTCATCATTGAGTTGAAAGTTTAAACATAAATATTAGTTCCCTCCAAATGCTAAGTAGCTGTTATTATTTAAAATTTGAATTTTGACTTATAAAAAGGATTTATTTAATTGAAAACTCCCTTGGTTAAAGACTCAAACTTATGTCATAACCTATTAGAAATAAATATTGATGCTTGGACACTTTTGGTCCCCCATACAATCAAGATTTGGTCCATTTAGGACTTTTAACAATTTCTATGATTTGCTCCTAGACAAAGCCATTATAGGCTTTAGTATTTCCCAATTGATTTGCCTTAGCCTCTGATTGTCTTGTTGACTCTTCTGATCCTCCTTGACTACCTTGTAGGTCTTCGTTATCTTTGACCCTGGATTGAATGTTGGAGGTGCTCCTGCACCAAATTATCTAACCAAATGAGATGTCTATCCATAGAAATATCATTTCCCCGCACCCACAAAAAATAGTTCTCAAATAAATGTTGGACATACTCATGAGAGTGAGATCTATCATCGCTCATATAAAAATGGTATTCTCGGATTATCTTTCGGTCATCTTCTATACTATTAGGGGAATGTCTATGTGTTATGTGCACAAAAATAGCAACCTGAATAGAATTGTAATATTGAGCTTGCAACTCATTTTGGGGATACAATGTATAGTTATTTGCAAAGTCAAAAACCGATATAATAGTGCCAATTGGGAAAGTGTCCTTACAAATCCTGAATTGTTGATCCAACCACTGAGACCTGTGACTATGCCTTCCATACTTGTAAAAAAGATTCTTCCTGAAATCTGAAATAAAATCAGTTACATTGCATTTGTTAGAGTAATAGTCTCTCGAGTTATTAATTAAATCATTATGATCTAATTACTAACGCACCTATTCACTCTAGTTGCTTAAGCTTACCTTAGGTTTTCCCTTTTAGGGTTTCATGATTCCTTTTATAAGGATTCACCTCTTTGTTTTTTCATAGGGAGTTTTTCACATCTCATTGTAACATCTAGAAACATAATGTTAATATATTGTTTTTTTGTGCATATGATGTCTCCTCTGGCTTTTTGGCCTCCATAGTTTTTCTTGTCTTATGTACTTTGCTTCTTCTATGTGATAGGTTTGCATGCAGGTGTTCTTGGGAGAATAGTGTTTTTTACCTATTCTAACATGGTATTAGAGCCATCTTGCTGCTCGTTGTTTGTGCTTTGTCAAAGTGTATCAGAAGTTAGAGGTTTTCTAGTTTTTCAAAAGTTTTTTATGTGGATTTAGGGGGACCTTTGTTTCTGATCATTTTGGGCTCAAAAAGACATCTTCGTTGTGCTCAGAGTGCCCAAAAACCCCAAAATCCATATAAAACTTGTCCATTTTGGACAACTCACCTCCAAGGCAAAAAAAATTTGGTTTCCAGTGCCGTACGGGCATGAAAACCAAGAAAAAAAATCAAAAAAGCCCTTTTTTAAAAAGGTTTTTATGCATTTAATAACGCAAACTATACAATTTCATTTGGCGCCGCCAGCGCGCCATCGACGCTCCATCGCCACCAGTCTACGCCCAGCCCCCGGTGCCCTCCTTCGTGGCTCTGCCGTCCGCTCAGCGGCTTCCTCTGGCCCCCGGCACCTCCCAACCCCCACCAGCCACCGCTCTGCCCGCCTCCGTGCCTGCCTCCACCAGCACCCGCCGGTCTGCTCCGCCGGCCCCTCACTCCGCTGGCCCCCCGCCACTGGCCCCGCTCTACTCCACTGCGCCGCTCCGCCCGGTGGCTTTTCAAACCCCATGGGCCCCTTTGTTACTAGCGGTGGTCACATGGGTGACTGGGGGCTCCACCCTAGCCCCCTGCGCTTGCCATGTGCCTAGGGGCTAGAGATTTTTTATCCCCAGGGGCTTAAAACCTAATTTTTGGAGCCTTTTTGTCCCTCCTTCACTGTTTTCGCTCTATCTGGAGCATACGGGGGTATTTTTATGACTTCCATATATCATCGGAAAGCTCTTTCTGAGAAATTTGTGATGATGGAGGTTGGAGTTTTTGGTTCTACTATTTTTATTGTATTTTTTTTTGTCAAAGTCCAACATCTATTTTTTGCATTTTGGGAGCCATATCTAGCTCATTCGGACTCTATTTTTGGCAAACCAGATATCGTCGAAAAGCTGGTTCAGTGAGTTTTTTAGTTGCAAGGGTCTTTTTTCTAGATTATACTCTAGGTTATTTCTCCTTTGAGTTTTTCTCTTTCACACTTTGGAAGATTACTTAGGTTCTACAGGTCCTGGGATCTCTTCTTCTGTTCTTCTGGCTCACTCTTCTTTCTGACTTCTGAGCATTACTTTTCTTCTATTGCATTTTCTTTTCTGTAAACATACTGAGATAAAGTTCCTACTTTTGCATATCTGGGATTTCAAGCACCTTGTGTGTTTTTTGTACTCGCACTCAGTTATAAAGTGCCATTGGGGGTTATGATGTTTTTCTATTTTGTGCTCATCCACCTTTGTCAAGTGAGCATACCTTCCACGACATTAGCCCATGCTGTGTGTCGGTGACACCACCCTTTATCCTATGCTTTTACCTCTATTGCACTATTGGTGTTCCTGTTTCTACTTTCTGTAGATGTTTCTAGCATTGCATTTTGGTGTTCCTGTCACCCCTCTCCCTGTTCAACATTATGGGGGGGTTCTCCTGTTGGTTCTATTGCTTCCTGGGTTTGATTGATCAGCTCTTCAGACTTTGTCTTCTCTACCTGGTCATGCAATTTTTCAGTGGGGGTTCCATTAATTACTTCTAACAGTGTTTACAACTTCATGCTTCAGAGATGCTTCTTGCTCTTTCTTGTTCCTTTCTTTGGGAATTTCCCTAGATTGGAGGCTTAGTTTCCTTCATCTATTTTATTTCTTTTACTTGGGTACCTGATCAGGCCTTATTGCTGAGACCCTTCTTTCCTGCTTTCTGTAGTAGTCTCCTAGGTTTTACTTCTCCCTAAGCTTATCTTAAGGGGGGGTGTTAGAGTAATAGTCTCTTAGGTTATTAATTAAATTATTATGATCTAATTACTAACTCACCTATTCACTCTAGTTGCTTAAGCTTACCTCAGTTTTTCCCTTTTAGGGTTTCATGATTCCTTTTATAAGGATTCACCTCTTTGTTTTTTCATAGGGAGTGTTTCACATCTCATTGTAACATCTAGAAACATATTGTTAATATATTGTTTTCTTGTGCATATGATGTCTCCTCTAGATTTTTGGCCTCCATAGTTTTTCTTGTCTTCTATACTTTGCTTCTTCCATGTGACAGGTTTGCATGCAGGTGTTCTTGGGAGAATAGGGCTTTTTACCTATTCTAACAGCATTCTTTTGTAACCAAATCACATCTAGAGCCTTCACCTCAACTTTTCAATGTATATTTAACGGTTTCATATACCTTGTTTTGGACAGTTGTCTTTCCAAAATCATGTTCCCAGCCCTCATGAAAACATGAAACAAACTTCACTAGCCCACCACACTCTGAGCACTTGTCATTTAAACAATATTTTCTATAAAAGAAACATCCATCATCTCTAGGACATAAAAAATGATCTAGCAAGTCTCTTAATTATTTTGGAAGAGCACTTGCACCACTCTCCTTGAAAATTTCACTAGTATTCAAAGTAAAATGAATGGATCATAACAATTCATGATGCATTGAAAACTCTACATGATATTTGCAACAATAGGTATTTTGAATCTTAAGAGGCACACACAAAAAAGGCTTCAATTCTTCAAAAGATCTTTGTGATATTTGCAATGTTGGATTTGTCTCACAAAATTTTTTGAACAACATTGTTTGACTCACCTCCAAATAATGTTTTGGATGCTGGGTGCGGTCTTGAATGCCAATTCTCAACTTCAAGACATCCTTCACATTTGGTGACACTCTTGAGTTAGATTTCCAAAATAGCTGAATTTGACCCTTCACATCATCGGTAAGCTTCTTATCACAACGTGGAAGTCTCCCACCATAAGCCCATGTATCATTTTGAAGAGGATCATCAAGTCTTTCTCTTCTTGCAAGTGCTCTATCCAAATTTTTACAATTTAGGTTCAAGTCAACACAAGTTTGTCTCATCAAATGAGCCTTTCTCAAATGATGACTTACTAAGGAGGTTGTAATAACCCTCCTAGTGGCTCTCTTGTCATTCTCCTTGGTAGTATTCCCAATGGAATCGAGAGCACTAAAAATATTTCTCACAATAATAACATTCCTCTCCTTTTTCTTTTTTCACACAAATCTTCAATTCGGCTAGAATAGGTCTCATCTTTTGCATCTTTAGCAAATGCATAAACAATTAACATTTCTCAACCAATGTCTTGTGTCTAAAGAATTGATCAAAAAGTTTTGAAACCCACAATCAAATGATTCTTTCTGATCGCTTTCCATTGAAATTGCTCATTATGTTCTCATCAATTTCAAGTAACCATTTTGTTGTTCTTGAAGGTCTCAAATTTGAAGTTTGTATTTCTTCCTCACAAGGGACTTCATCTCTCATATAATTTGGAGATGTGTAACGTTGATTTGGTTCTTGTGCACCATTATCATTGTTAATTCCTTCATATTCAAATAGTGGATTGTCATTGTCAATATCCACACTTCCATTGTCCACACCTACATGTTCATTTTCAAAACCTACATTTTCATCTGAAATCCCTACATTCTCATTTTCAATATTATTGTCATAAGTGATTTCAAATTCATGTTCTTCTTCACTTGAAACCGCATTTAAGGGTGGGCCTATGCCCACATCTTCAATAAAATTTAACATACCTTGTCTCTTATTCCGATGGGCAACCCTATCCATTTCTCTATACACTTCAATCTCTTCATTTGCGAGCTTCCTCTTCCATTTATGCTTTCGAAGACTACTACTCCCCATGGTGAGACCAAAAAGGTGATGCAACCTTTAATAATATAGAGATTCCAACAAAAATGGTAAAAATATTTTTTTTTGTCTTTCACAACTGATATCCCATGAATTTCTTTGCAAAAAATGTGCTTCTCGGACAGGGAACCAGAGAATCAATTTTTTTCTTTTGGATACCAGCTAAGAATATCGGATGTCCGATATCTCCCACCCAAATTTGGATTGAAGCTTTTCATTTTCATCCTATTTTTATTTTACTTTATCTATTACTATTATATTTAAAGAATACATTAATGTTGTAGTAATATTAATATTAATAATATTATTATTATATTAATATTAATATCATATTAATATTATATTAATATTAATATTAATATTAAATTTATATTAAAATATTATATTAGAGAGAGAGAGAGAGTAAAATTCCATATTAATTGTAATAACTATGGATGAAAGGTTGGAAGATTGCAGAAAAAATCATGGATGGCCATTGAAAAAAGCAAAGGAAACCAATCAGCCATTTAAAAAATTCATGGGCAACCATTGAAATAAGCTATTTTGCTGGAGGGAAGAGCAAAAAACTTTCACTAATTTGCAATGGCCTGAAGCGAAGGGAGAAACTCTACTTCCAGATGTATTTCAGGTTGCCCATCTATATAGTTTGGTGAAGCAGGGTGTGCATTTTTGTATTCCTACTGCTCGAATTGTTACCAATTTTTGCCTCCTAAATACTCTGAATATTACCATACATGTCTTTTATACAAACTTCATGGGGTGAAGGAAGAAAACAAAATACTTACGGCAGAGAGTGAGAAACAATTTGGAATTACTGAAAATCTGCAAGAAGAGATGAGATTATTGCGAGAAGATGGGGAAAATCAACTTGGTCAAATTATCCAAGCCTTGAGACATAAAATTTCATCATTGCGTGTAGAGAGCGAGAACCAATTGGGAACAATTCAAAGATTGCGAAAAGAGATTGAAATCTTGTGTGCATAGGAAGCGAAACAAAGTGAGAGTGCTGAGGAGGAGATTGGGTTACTTCAAAAAATCTCTCGCGAGTCATTGGCTAATCTAGATGTCATGCTCTGTGCTTTTGATGGTTCAACATTTCAAGCATATTCTCTCATTGTCGTGAGCTCTCTCTCTCTCTCTCTCTCTCTCTCTGGTTATGGAGAATAAAATGAATAGTTTTTACTTCTTCAAAACCCGATCGGGTTTTGAAGTACTTTTTTTCTTTTTCAGAACCCAATCGGGTTTTGAAGTACTTTTTTCTTTACAAAACCCGATCAGGTTTTGAAGTAATTTTTTCTTTTCAAAAATCAATCGGGTTATGGCTTGGGAAAAGGCTTGAAAAATGACCCAAAGGCTTGGAGGCTCATTTTCCCTCCATTTTTGTTCTTTAAATAGACATTTTTTTAATCTTGTAAGATGATTTCTCGACTTTATCTTCACCAAGTTTACAATTTGTCAACTGGGTAGCTTTATAATTTTCACCATAATATCATACGTCTTCTTATCTTTCTAACCATATAAAGTTTTCTATTTTTGGACAACATTAGCATAGTAAACTTTAATTTTCTTTACCAGTGTCTTGATTGTACTCACAGACATATGTCTACCATTTTTTTAATAAATTTTGAAATACTTAATAAAATTAAAAATAAATTGCATATTATTGTTCTACACTTGATTCTATACACTTTTAAAAAAAAAAAATTCATTTTCTATTATTTTGATGCAAGTTATGTCCAACGCACGAACAGGTACCAAATTTTTAGGATGTGACCACTTCAAAAAATCATAGAAAAACAAATACTCATCAAAAAATTACAAAAAAATACACAACTTCTAGATCTCACTCTTACCTATCATCCTACCAAAGGGATTTAAAAAATACTAAATATAACTGTACCTTTTGTACCATGCACGGAAACAACTATGTTATGTTTTTTCCAAAAAAACCAGGAACATGTTTTTGTGCACGCAAGGTTTGACCCTCTTAAGCTTATCAAGTTTTTAAATAAATTAGTACTTAAAAGAAGATACCGATGGTAATATTTTTTCTTTGACTTAAAATAAGATACCGATGGTAATATTTTGATTGCTGAAATTTTTGTTGATGATATCATTTTTGGAGGAAGTGAAATGCTATGAAAATCCTTTGATAATGAAATGAGAAAAGAGTTTGAAATGTCTATGTTTGGAGAGATCAAATTCTTCCTTGGTCTATAGATTCTTCAACAAGATGCATGCATATATATCACTCAGTCCAAATACATCAAGGAAGTGTTGAAGATATTCAATATGGAAGATTCCAAACTAGTTGGAACACCTATGGCTACGGGATGTAAGCTGACCAAAGAAGACAAATCCAATGAGGTAAATCAGACCTTATATAGATCAATGATTGGAAAATTAATGTATGTTGTTTACACCAAACTATATATAGCACATGCAGTTGGAATAGTTGCAAGATTCTCTGTTAATCCCAAAGGATCATATATGATTGTTGTCAAGAGAATTATGAGATATCTGAAGAACACTGAGGACTATGGATTATGGTATAAAAGAGAAGGAAAATTTGAGTTACAAGTCTATAAAAATGTTGATTAGGCTGGAAAAATTGATGACTGAAAGAGAAAAACTAGAGGAGCATTCTTCATGGGTGACAGAATTGTCACATGGATCAGCAAGAAGCAAGGATGCATCTCTTAATCTACTACAGAAGCAAAGTATGTTGTTGCTGCTGTAAATTGCTCCAATATTGCATGGATCAAACAATTACTAGATGGTATGCATATGATGATTCTTGAACTATTAATTATATATTGTGATAATACAAGTGCAATCAACATCTCTAAGAATCTAGTCATGCATGCTAAGACAAAGCATATTTCTATCAAGTATCACTATCTTAGAGAACAAGTACAAGCAAAGGAGGTGATACTGGAATATGTTCAATCAAAGGAACAATTAGCTTATATATTCACCAAGCCATTACCAAAGGATACATTTGAGTACTTGAGACAGAGACTAGGGGTCCAACCCTTGTCTATCGGTCAGTAAGCTAACTAGGAGGATGCATCAGCCTACACACAATGAAAGATCATTCATGTTGATGCACAACCAAGATGAACAACAATAGATACATCTATACACAACAAGGTACAAGTATGCACCGAACACCAGTGACATTGTAATGTTGATGGATAGGAAAATTCAAGGAATATATTATGTAAAGGGATGGAACATTATATAAATAAATTTTGTTTGGCATTATTGTCAAAGGGAGAGATTATCTCATTATCATCCATTATCATCAGGAAAGATTCGGGATAGATTATCTAGGGAGAGATTATATCATTGAGTCATAATGGAGTGATTATCTCATTAATCAAAAAAGATTATATCATTATCTATAAAGAGAAGTTTGTGAGAATCAAAAGGAAGAGTTAATCAATATTCAAAGGGAGAGAAATTGATTACATATGAACTATCCATCTAAGGGAGAGAAGTAACTAAGGGAGAGAGTTCAGACAAAGAAAAAGATTACTGTCAAAGGAAAAAGAGATTATCAAGATAGAGCACATATTAGAACAGAGACATTAAAAGTTACATCTATCCAGTGAAGGGATCAAGAAGACAACCACTCTGCAAGAAACAAATCAAAGCTATTTTTGAGCTTACCGAAAACCAGACATTTATAATAGTTACATTAAGAAAACTTGATGAAACTGTTATATTTCATATTGTATTAGTAATACATAGTATGATAATGTAGTATGTTGCCATCAATGCCAAAGGGAGAGATTGATGACATGTAACTAATTGAATGTTTGAAGATGTTAAGTTGATCACCAAAATGTAGAAGGATAATGCAAGACATTAAATCAATTAATGGATTATATTTTCATTGATGTCAACTTGATATAATATAATTGGTTATAATCAAAGTGTCAAATAATTTAGAGAATCAAAGTGATAAAGATTATGCTTTCAGTAATGAATAAAAGACAAGCATTCACAATGTGAATTCAAACACTGACAGATAGTGGAACCTGATGGACAAAGATCACCGAAAGTCAAGTCATATTGTTGCCCGAGCAAAGTCACCGACAACCATTACCGAAGAGAAAAATTACAAGCATAATCGACGGCTAGAAAAATAGTGTAAACCGACGGAGAAGCCTGAGGGGAACTGGAGTGTTGAATAAAGCTATCAAAGACTTAAACACTGAAATTAATTTGAGTTCAGAAATGACAAAATATATAGCTAACAGAGATAAATATAGACTTAACTATAGTTATCTTTGTTTTCATCAACAAGATAAAGCAAGAGATAAGTAATGGATTTGAAGCTATTTCGTCCAGTTGGCAAGAAGATCTCTATGAGGTAAAACAAGAGTTTTTCTTTAAATCTAATTGGCGAGAATTGTGGATCATGCCAAGATCAAGAAAATCAAGAACCTAATAATGGTGATATCATGTCTATAAAGAGACAACTCAATTTATTATGAATTGTGTGGGTGAATGAATGAAAAATAGGATGCTGAAGAGAAACTGATGAAGAACAACATCATATAGTCCTGATCAATCAAGCTGAGGAAAGAGCTAAAGTTTTTTGTGGACACCGAGCAACAGAGCATAGCATCACCGAGCAGAATCAAAGTGGAGCAAAGGTATAAAAAGAGATATATTGATCATATTATGTTATGAGCTTACAATAGATCTAAAAATATGAAAGTATAAGTTGTATGTAAATAGATCATATTGTTTTAGTTTAACCATTGATTCTTAAAGTCTCTTAACCGAGCGGGATTTAAAGATAACTTCTATATTGAGATACATCCCAAGGAGTATCAAAAATTTTGATCATGAAGATAGTATGAGATGCCAGATACCTATTGGTAGGTGAAGTGAGTGTTTGATCAAGGAAGGTAGCATAGAGATGCCCGATATCAAGTGATAGACTAAACTTTTAAATCCTCTAACAAGGTCCCAACTAACAGTGTTTTTGTAAACTTAAACAGCCTGTTGGCTCTTCACTGAGCTCACTTCAGAAGAGTAAAAATTTTGGGTTACCGATCCCAAGTGGTTTTTCCCTTAACAAGGTTTCCACGTTAAAAATCCATGTGTCAATGTGTTTATGAGTCATTACTTTAGTGTTTTGCATTACACATAGCTTAACTCAATTGATCGATATACTCTAGATAATTTACTTTCTTTCGGTAAATTAACAGACTGCTATTTGGTAAACATATAGTATAAGGTTTAACAAAGCATTCCGAGTAGTAGTAATTTGATAATAGTATTTGGAAGCATTCATCTTATAGGATTGAAGATAACTATAGGCTTAATATTGTGGTACTAAGTTTTTTGGGTTGATTATTGGAATATTTTTGAGGCCACTGATTCACCCCCCCCCCTTAGTTATTACTAACAATTTTATGATTCCTTATAATTAGATGCAAACAGTTCCTTTTTTGATATTTATTTACCTAGGAGGGTAGACATCTTTCTACAAAAGCTTTGTAAGAAAGGACGTACTAATTGAATATTAGAAGACCTTAAATCTACACATTCACTCATGAATAACGAAGGAAAAGACAATATATTCCTTCAATTGATTGAAATTCAGATAGAGGGCCTTATGTCTAAGGAATCTTATTTCCAACTAGTCTAATGTACAACTTTCTCAGTTAGAGAAGTTCGAAATTTAGACTCATTGTTGCATCGTATACACCAAAGATAATAATCAAACTGAGTTAAACCTTTAGGAATTTTGAGTGTGATCCCTAAGAACATCCAAGATGCTTGTATTCAATTAGAGAAGGCTTTTGTGTTCAGTATCCTAGGATGTCAAGGACGCCAACAAAATCAGGGTAAATGAAAAACTTACACCTGAAGAGCTGAAACTTCAGGTATGGCAGTTAATTGCTCTATAGTCTCAAATCTATTTTATGCATAAGGTTTAGGTCATAAATGAGTAAAATATCTATTTTAAATGAAAGGAATAAACATATCTTGTTTGAATAAGTGGAAAAGGTTAAATATTGCTAAATAGATCAAATATGGTTGAGATATTGGGTTGTAAAAAATATATATATTAGGTATAATTTGTGTGTTCAAATAGATGGATAAAATAAATTATTGTTAAGGATGAGTAAATAAGATATGTAAATGTGCTTATAAAGAAATGGATGACAATTAGATATTCTAATAAAATATTTGGAGGAAGAATAAGATGTCACATGGAAGAAATGGACAACACAAAATATTTAATATTGAGAATAAGATGCCTCTAGGAAGAATATGATACATTATGGAAGAAATGGATTATGATAAAATATTTGAAATTCCATCTTATAGATGTGTGTAGAGAAATAAATAGTATCTAATTATAAAAACAAATAAATGTAATCACATGGATGTTGTGTGCACAAAAATGAATGTAATCATATGCATGTGTGTGGATAGATAAATACAAGCACATAGATGCCTCAATATAGTTATTGTTATACTAATATTTGTGTTCACTTATCTTTTTTATAAAGGCTTATATATCTTGTTGTACTATATGATGTATTTGGCTAATTATCATTATCCTTATCATAAATTAATTGTGGCTGCTCTTGTAACTATCTTAATTGATAGAATGTATTTTCTTTGGATGTGTTTGCATTAATATGTAGCTTTTTTTATTATTGTTATGGGAAAGAACTTGAAGAATCGTCGATGTGACTAGATTTGATTTTATTGTCACTGAGATTTTATGTTTTATAATTATGGTTTTAGGTAATATGTGTTTCGTCGGTCTATGTATTCAATTTTGATTGTGTCTTTTAAATATTCTTTAAAACAAACAAACCAAAAACCAGAATGCATTTGTCAAGACCTCTATTGATTATCCAATTATATCAATCTTACAAAGAAATCTGATGCATTTGTCTCTTTTCCATTCTATGTGAATTGAACTAAGATGATCATTTTCAGTTTCGAACTCCTGTCGATTCTATTTTGGGGCAATGACTATCTTTTTTAATTTTTATAATATAAAATGTTGAATATCATACCAAAGCCATCGTCTGTGAGAGTGATTTTATAGCAAATGAAAAAGGAGCTCATAAAGCATTCTGATATCCCCTGGTCCAAATACGTCCAAATAATTCTCTACTATTTAATCATGTGTATTTTGATGCTAAAATAATGAAAAACTTGGGGATAACCTAGTTTTGTAAATACTTTCTATTGAAACTTTTTATTTGAATTTGTATTTTTTTGTTCAAGCTTAATCGTTGTTGCATTCTATGTCAATTGATATTGTGGTTTTTATTTTACTTTTTAAGTCAATATTATTATATATATGTTGGAAGGGTTCATATGATTGCTTTTGATTTTGAATCTTTTTAAATTTGAGAACAAATGTTTATAAAGTTAGTTTTTGATTTTTTATTTATTTTTAGATTCTAATAAATAATTTATTAATTTAAATGACTTTCAATGGGTCTTGTTAAAATCAGCCTACAATATTATAAGAGATAATATTATAATTATGTGTTAAGAGACATTGATACTCCTATTCAAATTGCAAAAATCACATAAGTTTCACATAAAATATACAAGATAGTAAATCTTTAGACATGATATATATGTATATTGGTGGAATTAATAAAAAGTAGTTAAAAGTGTTGTTGGATGATTGATATGTATATACATAAATAGTTTTATTAAGTTTTTTTATATTCATATTTTTTTTTTGCACTTAAAATGATTTATGTGCATAGAGAACATTTATAATAAAATCAAATTATAATTATTAGCTTCAATAGGTCTAATGATAACATATTAGTACTCAATTAGTGAGGTCACATATTCTATATGAGAATAGATGATGTAACATGTCATAAGGGGATCTCATCCATCAAATTCACCCATGGATCAAACTTGGCCCAAATGCTCTTTTGAGGGTTTGAACCTTGGTGGATGGTTATATATATATATATATATATATATATATATGTTGGAAAGTGACAATGCAAGCAATTGTTATTTTGTCATTGCTGTCAAACCTTAACTGGTAAGACTATTGTTATCTGTTTGAGTACCATATCTATTGATGATGAAGAAGATTTAACAAGAAGACCAAGTGAATGGTTGAGTTAAGACAAATAAAAGGGTACTTGATCAGTTGGCACTCTGGCAAAGTAATTAGTTGTTTATCTTTCAAAGACAGTTTTTTTGGCTGTTTTGTGCCGAGCAAAGTTTGGCTTGTGCCGAGCAAAGTTGATTGTGCTGAACAAAGTTGCTTGTGCCGAGAAAAGTTGTTTGTAATGAGAAAAGTTGTTTAGTGCTGAGCACCAGTGAAATTTCCAAGTGGAAACAGTGACGTTGGCTGACTTACAGTAATTGGATTAGTGATGAGATTTGAGATCTCTGGCTGACTTAGTTAATTCTATTGGGATACGTAAAGTTAATTAAAGATTGATCCGCATCATTTAATGTATGGGTAACCGTAATTAATGCATGGTTTCAAGGTTTAATTAGAGACTACTTTTGAGAAGTCAATGTAATGTAAATGATGGAATGATCCATTGGATCTGACCTAACCTAAGATCTACGATCTTGATTAAGCGGCAAAGATTTATCTAACCTAGACATAGAGGTATATGATAACCTCAGGGGTTATTCATTGTATGCTACTGAGTATGCAAGTGTGTGGAAGTACATGTGTGTATGAAAGAGGTTTTCATAGTTGATTTACTATTTGGCATGATCTAGCAGAGAAGGCTGAATACAAAAGCAGAGAGTTGCATGTGTGATTGCTTGATGGATTTCCAAGTAGATCAGAAGATTGAAATGACAATGCAGGCCATCCAGTAAGTTAACAGCAAAGTTGTAATTGGATCTGAATTTGCAAAGTAAGTTGTATGTATCAGATCACAACTGCTGATTACTTTCTAACCATTGTATCAGTTAAATCCTTTAACAAGGTTGACCTAATAGTCATTTGCATAAATCCTCTAACAAGGTGACATTCAAGTGGAATGTTCTAAGTCCTCTAACAAGGCCACTCCTGACAAGGTGATTAAATCCTTTAACCAGGTCACACCTAACAATGTGTTATTGTAACCTTTAATAGGGTTGGCTCCTCACAGAGCTCACTTCAAAAGAGTGAAAACTTGGTAGCATGTTACTGGTGGTTTTTCCCATATTGGGTTTCCATGTTAAATACTTGTGTCAACTTGTGTGAATGCTTATGGTTTGTTTTACTGTTAGTTCCTACAAGCTAATTACATTAGACAGTAAACTACATGATTAAATTTGTTGACATATGCTACTGCTGCCGAGTAGATCTGAAATACAGAAAGTTTTATTTGCTACATCTAGACCTGAGGATAATTAATTCACCCCTCCCCTCTCAGTTATTCTAAATTCATTCTAACAATATATATATAATAATAATAATAATAATAATAATAATAATAATAATAATAATAATAATAAAAAATTAATTTATTCTTTAAGAAACTAATATAGTTTAGGTTTAGGTTTTCAAATCATCTTAATTTTTTTTAAAGTGGTAATGCTTAAATGCTGATTATAATAGTATAGGAAGTTTCTTTGTGGTTTATAACTATTGGGATTTTAACTCTAGATTAAAAATCACTAATTGATTATATGTTACTGAAATTGTCACTAAGGTATTACCATTGAATGAAAATAGTAACACTATTTATATTTTAATCCTAACCCTAGGAGTAAGCATAAACAACCGAACTATAATATTAAACAAAATGAAACACTAACGAGCTAACAAAATTCATAGTTAATGTTCAACCCTAACCATAATCTAAAACTAATTATAATGTTATACTTTAATTGAAAGATTAATGTATAAGCATGTATACTTTAATACATATTTGTATATGAAAAATACATTAATGTATAATCCTATAGTATAATTGTTAAAATCACAACATTGAATTTCAATTGTTAATGTGTACCAATTACATTAAAAGATATATTTGATTCTTTAATACTTTTTTCTAAATCTTAATCTTATTTGAATTTTTTTTATAATCTCTACCTTTTCTAATATTCATTTTTACTTATATACAGATTTATTCTCTTAGTCATCTCTACGGTTCATAGTAATTACGCATCTTTCTCCGTCTGTGGTCATTATAAGTATTTTTCCTTTTCTGTTATCAAATTTTTATGTTTCATATTACAGAGATTTATATATTGTATGGTTCTGGTTATTTAAAAATGATGTATTTTTTTTGTTACAGATTGATACACTCACTTATTACATCAAAGGTTATCAAATCCATAGCAGGTATTTATAATTTTGTGTTCATGTGATAATTAAAAATATATTAATATATTGAAGATTTTTCTTTGTCAAAATCACAACATTAATTTTTTTTCTCTAAAGTCTTAAATGAAATTACTTGTATTTAAATTATAGTTGCTCCAGTTTTATATTGTGTATTGATATTTATTTTATTAAAATACATATTTAAATTTTTGTATTATTGTTAATGTCTTCATGCTCCCAAAGTTAACTTTAAATATCATTTTCTTTCACTCTATTTGTACAAGATATAGTTATGTTGTTAATTGTAGTTTTTCAATACCATTATTATTGGTTGTTTAGGATTATATATATATATA
>MU228495.1:3688210-3705619 GCA_018584345.1 Thuja plicata | reverse complement strand
TATATATATATATATATATATATATATATATATATTCAGGAAAAATAAATTACCATTCATCATGAAGTATAAATATAAGTTAGAACACTTCCTCAATCAAAATTTTCTATAGCCTATATGGAGATAGGGGACACCAACATAGGTTATGTCTTCTTAGAGGAATTTAATGAGAGAATGAAAAATCAAGGTGGGAGATCAATTTTGTTAGATCACTTCAGGTTTAGTTGAAGCAATGACATTTCCAACTTCTGTTCAATCGGTGGACTTGGTCTTGCAGTGTGCACAATTTTATAACGAAGAAGAAAGAAAGATAATCACTCCACTAGCAGAAACTATTCTGGATATTAGCCCAATTATGATACAAAAAACATTCTCCTTTCAAATTCATTCAAAGTATGAAACCATTGATGTGAAGATAGCTAACGAGTACTACCAAAAAAAAATCAAAATTCTCTTTGCTTTGTCAATGAAAAATTAATGCTTCAGAAGAACATCAACTTTAAGAAACTGGCCAGAGAACAACATAGAGAAGAGTTCAAAGATTATGCTAAAGATTATATCACACTATTGAATAGGGTTTACAGAACATGAGATGCAAAGCTCTTTGAAACATGGATGTGTTATTTCATCATGAAACTATTAAAGAGAAAACCAATTGATTGGGTAATGATCATCAGTAATAACTTAGATGAGAAATTGATCAATGTCTTTCTGACAATTTTTTTTATATGACATCCTATTTAGTGTACATGTTGGCTTCACAGAGTAAATATCCAGGATTGAAATGGGCTGGTCAAGTTAGTGAGGGATTCAGGAGGATATATGAATGTTATCCTCAATTGGAACTCATTGAAAGTGAGAGACATTATTATAGAGTCAATGATGCATTCCTCTTTTCTATAATAAAGAGAATTAAAAATGATATAGGCAAAAGGATATCTACTGAAGCATTCAATGAACTTGTCAATTTTGGAAACTGGTATTTCCAATTCTAGACTTTTACATATTTAAGGGTTGCAGGTTTCCATGGGATCCCATTGAAGTTACCAAGGTACCCTTCTGATAAAATCATACTGCTGGAATTGTGTAGACAAGTTGCAGATGTGATAAAAAATTATGGGGAAAAGGTTACCAATTTATTCCAATTTCCAATTAAAATAGGGGATCACTCATGCACAAATAGAGATGTAGCTGAAGCAGCTGAAATAAACTTGTCCCCTCTTCACATTAATTTCTTTAGTGATTCAAGATTCAACTTTGATACAATTGGTAAGATTAGTGCACCAATAGGGCCTGAATATGAACACCACCCTACTTTAGAAGATCATTGGGCCAACTGTTAACATGAAAAGGATATTATTGTTAGTAATAACTGAGAGGGGGGGGGGTGAATCAATGGTCTCAAAATTTATCCTTCAAACTTAACCTCCAATCAATAAATCTCAGATTATTATGTCCCTACAAGATGCATGCCATGAAATACTAATAATGATTAACTGATTGTTAGTGTTCACTGTCAATCCTTGTTCTTTCTTGATTACCGATAAGTAGTATAACTATTTACCAAAACTCAGTAAATAAGAAGAGTATACTGACCAATCTAGAGTTAGCTATGTAAGATACAAAATAGTAAAGAAATGAATCATACACACATAAAACATGAATTTGTAACATGGAAACCCTGTTAAGGGAAAAACCACTGGGACTGGCACCCCAAATTTTCACTCTTCTGAAGTGAGCCTTGTTACGAGCCAACCCTGTTAAAGGTTACAAACACACTGTTAAGTGCGACCTTGTTAGAGGATTTTATACATAGAGGTTGTCACTTAGTATTGGGCATCTATTGCTACCATCCTTGAATCAACCTCCTTCTTAGACTGTCAATAGGTATCAGGCAAGTCCAATGCTACCTTCATGAATCAAACTTTTTGGCACTCCTTGAGATGTACCTCAATATATAGAAGACTGTTAAGTCCTGCTCGGTTAAGAGACTTGATGCTTCAATGCTTAAACTGAAACACTATGACCTGTTCTTATTGTAACTTTGAATTTTATATTTTCATATCTATTTAAGTACATTACCTCTCTGACCATTGTATCAATTCAATCCTTGTGCTCCATACTTTCTGATCTGTGATGTTGTGCTCACTGTTCGTCGGTGTCTATAGAATTCCTTAGCTCTTCCTTCAGCTTGTTTGATCAGTACTGCATGAAGTTGATCTTCATCAATTTCTCTTCAACATCCTCCTTTTATTCACTCTCCTTAATCCCATTTTTAAATGAATTAAGCTTGTGTCTTATATAGACATGATATTCATCATTTCTTGATTCTTGATTCTTGATTCTTGGTGTGATAAACAATTTAGCCAATTAGATTTAAAGCATAACTCTTGATTTGTCTCATAGATATCTTCTTTCCAACTGTACAAATCAGCTTTAAATCAATCACTTATCTCTGGACAAATAAAAAAACAAAACAACTAGTTAATTCTATCTTTAGCTCTCCCAGCTAGATATCTTGTCATTTTCTGAACTCTCTATTCTATCGGTCACCACTACAGTTAGTTGTCGGTGACAACTGACTAATCATCGATGAGACTCCAGTAAGCTTTGTGAACTCCATCCATTAGGATTAATTACCGTCAGTGAGACTCCAGTTAGCTTTGTGATCTTCGTCCATCAGGCATCATTGGAATTTTACTCATCGAGCAACCTTGTGTTATTGCTCATCGGGCAACCTTCTGACTTTGCTTATCAGGCACTCTGTGGTTTTTCTTTGTCAGGAAATACTTCTCTCCTAATCGTTGGGTATTACTGTGACTCTTCATCTTTGTTCTGTCTGTCGATGTGCACTCCATCGGTGTTGTTTGTCACTTAGTGAATACATGACTTTTATGTATTGCTGAAAGCATAACCTTGGTTCCTTTTCTTCTCTAAAGTCTTTTCCATTATGTACATAACTGTACATATGATATCAAGTTGACATCAATGACAATACAATACATTAACTAATTTAATGCCTTTTATTATCTTCAAATTAACATTATCAAACATTCAATCAGTTACATGTCATCAATCTCTCCCTTTTGAATTGATGGAAACATAGTATATTATTACACTATACTACTTCTAATACAATATGAAATACAACAGTTGAGATTCATCAAACTACCAATCTTTTTGTTTTGTTAACCGATAAATGTCTGACCATCGGTAAGCTCCATTTTAGCTTAGATTTGATTCTTGTAGCTCTTTGTCTTCTGATGTGTTGTGTTCTCTCCTTATGTCAATTTCTCTCCCTTGACTATTCTTTTCTTTAGATGTCTTTGTTGGAATTATATTGGAATGATGTACTGAGAGGGGAGGGGTGAATCAATACCTCTAAAACTTTTCTTGGTTAGCCCATTAACCCTTAATCATCAGTTTGTAAATTATCTTATCTAACTGTTCATCTTTCTTTGTGTATATGCAATCATATCATAAGTTCTTTAATATTTAACCATAAAAGAAACATTCATGAAAATAGATAACACATGACACAAGATATGATATCATAGAAAACTCCTGTTAGGAAGTAAAAACTGCGGTGGGGATTGTTACCCACAATACTTCACTAACTGTAGATAAGAAGGGGTCGGTTAAGGCTTACAATTGGTCACTTCTGATGACCTACCCTGTTAAGAGTATTACAGTGGAGACCTGTTAAGATCTACTTCATTTGAAGCTTTAGCAACACTGTTAAGTGTGCACTCTGTTAAGAGATTTGTAAAGAACAGTTAAGTCCACCTTCTACAAAAGTATTTTAGATGTGACGCACTTGTTAGAATGCAACTACATAAGTATTTGATCTGATGATGTATGAAATCTCTAATTACTGATAAAATATCCAATAAAGCTTCCTATATATGAGTAATCATCCTTCCATGATTGAATAATACCTTTATCTGCTTATCAGCAGCCTCTATGTGTTCTTGACAACTGATATGATCTGTTTCTGAAATTTGCATGAATTCTGCCTTCTGCTCCTTAGATGCTTGTTGTGGCTATCAACAATAATTAATTCATAACTCACAATTGATTTGAACATCTATTTATACTAGATTTTAGCTCAATTCTTGATTCACACATCGCAAGTTAACTCTAGATCCAAGGTTTACAACTTGACCTTGATCTTTAGTTAGATATGTTTTAGATCTGTTAGGATGCTTTAAAACATTTACATAAAGCTTGCTTGACCCTCAAGTTATGATTTAAAACAAATTAAAACTCTATAAATAGAATTACATTGCTTTATCTAACGTGTAAATCTTAGATCCACTATTTGCGAGTTCTCTAACTGACTGTCGGTTCTGACGCCTAGTTTTCTTTTTCATCGGTGTTCCTTTCTTGAACTGGTCATTGGGTATGCCTTTTCTATTTCATTGATTTTTTTCTCAAAACTGTGTCGTCGGTGATGATCTCCATGTTATTTTATTGACCCGTCGGTGATGTCCTGTTCACCTCCTCAGTACAACACTTGTCAATGTTCATCGGTCAATTCCATACTTAGCATTTTCTTGTGACCTTTATGTTTTTTTGAATATGCTCGTTGTTCGACGGTAATGCTTGTAGTCCGCTGGTAATGCTTGTACCAATGATCTTTGTCAATGTTTTTCACTAAGTGTACTAATGGAAAAATTAATGTCATCAATCTTTTTCTCTTGTCAGCAATTCTCCCTTTGTATAATCTTTCCATACAAATTCTCTCCCTACAGATATAATCTCTCCATCTTGGAGTAATCTGATAATGGATAATATTTCTCCCTTTTCTGAAGAATGTGATAATATGGATAATCTCTCACCCTTTAACAACAATGCCAAACAAATATTTTACAAATATCTGACATAAATGTCAAACAATCTTTTCTCTCTATCCATAATATACTCCTTGAATTTCCCTTATCCATCAAAAATACAACAATATGCTTTGGTGTTCGGTGATGATATATACCTGTCTGTATATAGATGTAGCTTTTAAGTTCATCTCTTTGCTTGCATCAACATTAATGATATTCTAATAATATGCAGGCTGATGTAGCCTTCTAGTCATTTTACTGACTGGTAGACAAGGGTTTGACCCCTAGTCTCTTCCTCAAGTACTCAAAAGCATCCTTGGGCAGTGGCTTGGTGAATATATCAACTAATTTTTCTTTGGATTGCACATACTCAAGTTTCACCTCCTTTTCTTGAACTTTTTCTCTCAAATAATGATACTTGATGGCAATGTGTTTAGTCTTAGCATGCATCACTGGATTCTTGGAAATGTTTATTGCACTGGTGTTATCACAATAGATAATCACTGGCTCTAGGATTTTCATATGCATACCTTCCAGTATCTGTTTGATCCATGCAATATTTGAGCAATTTGCAGCAGCAACATACTCTACTTTTGTAGTAGACTGAGAGATGCATCCTTGCTTCTTACTAATCCATGTGACAAGTCTGTCACCCATAAAGAATGTTCCTCCAGTTATGCTCTTCCATTCATCAAGATTTCCAGCCCAATCAACATCGATAAACACCTTAAGTTCAAATTTGCCTTCTCTTCTATACCATAAGCCATATTCATTGGTATTCTTTAGATATCTTAAGATTCTTTTCATAGCATTCATATGTGATTCTCTTGGATTAACAAAAAATCTCGCAACAATTCCTACTGCATGTGCAATATCTGTTCTAGTGTGTACAACATACATGAGTTTTCCAATTATTGATCTTTACAAAGCCTGATTTACCTCTGATGTCTTGTCCTCCTTTGTTAACTTACATCAAGTAGCCATCGGTGTTCCAACTGGTTTGGAATCTTCCATCTTGAATATTTTCAGGACCTCTTCAATATATTTGGACTGTGTAATGAAAATACCTTCACGTTGTTTCATGATCTGTAGACCAAGGAAGAACTTGATCTCTCCAAAAATAGACATCTCAAACTCTTTTCTCATCTCATTAGTAAATTATTTGCATAGCATATCATTGCCTCCAAATATGATGTCATCAACAAATATCTCAGCAATCAAAGTGTTAGCATCAGTATCTTCCTCCAAATAAAGATTACTATTTTCACTAGTCCTTATAAATCCAATAAATATAAGATAGGAATGAAGTCGTCCATTGCAGGCTCTAGGAGCTTGTTTTAATCCATACAAGGATTTATGAAGTCTACATACCATGTTTCTCTTGTCTAGATTTACAAACCCTTCTGGTTTCTCAATGTATACCTCTTCTTCAAGTATTCCATTTAGGAATGTTGACTTGACATCCATCTGGTATACCTTGAATCCTTTGAATGCAGTATAAGAAAGTAGTATTCTTACTCCTTCTAGCCTAGCAACGGGTGCAAATGTCTCTCGATAGTCTATACCTTCCTCTTGTGCATATCCCTTGCATACTAGTCTTGCTTTGTTTCTTGTGACCTCTCCATTCTCATTTAACTTATTCCTGAATATCCATTTAGTACTGATGACATTCTTGTCATCTGGTCTTGGTACAAGTGACCATGTCTTATTTTTCTCAATCTTCTCAATCTCATCATTTATATCACTTATCCATTCTTCATTATCAAGTGCAGTACTGACAGATTTTGGTTCAAAGTCACAAATTAAACAACTTGTGTTTAGAGACTTACTTCTTGTTCTTGTACCAGATTTCTTATCACCAATGATCTAGATCTCTGGATGGTTCCTTCTTACATATTTGGCAAGAACTAGTTCAGCTCTTTCTCTATCATCTTGATCATCATTATGTCCTCCATTCTATTCTTCATCACTCTGTACATTATTTTGATTATTATCCCAACCATCGGTATTTGCAGCTTGATCATCAGTTGCAACAATCTGTTTCTCAAGATTTAAGCATTGTTGTTAGGAAAAATGTTTGGTTCTTCACAATATACAAACTTGTTGTGGTCCTCTGGTTCTTTTGTGCTTTCCAGCTCGTTCTTTTCTACAAATTTATCTATCCTTACATTTGCACTTTCAACTATTTTCTTAGAAGCCTTGATAAGACATTTATAAGCTTTGCTTTTGGTGGAATACCCTAGAAAGATACCTTCATCACTCTTGGCATCAAACTTTCCATTTTTATCATCCTTTAAGCTATAACATTGACTACCAAATATTTTGAAGTAACTTACATTGGGTGTTTTACCATACCATAGCTCATAGGGTGTCTTCTTTGTGTCCTTCTTCAATTGTAATCTATTTAATGTGTAGCTAGTAGTACTGATAGCTTTCCTCTAGAAGATTTGGGTGATGCCTTTCTCTATCATCAGTGTTATAGCATAATCAACCATGGATCTATTCCTTCTCTCAGCAATCCCATTTTTCTATGGTGTTCCTAGTGCAGAAACCTATCTTTTTATACCATGCTCATTGCAAAAATTAGTGAATTCATTTGATATAAAATCTCCTCCTCTATCTGATCTCAAGCATTTAAAATCCTTACCACTTTGTTTCTCTACCATAGCCTTATACCATTTAAACATCTTGAATGCTTCAGATTTATGTTTTAGAAAAATAACTGTCATCATTCTAGAGTAATCATCAACAAAGAGAATAAAATATCTATCTCCATAATAACTCTTCATCCTCATTGGTCCACGTAATCAATATGGACTAATTCTAGAATATCATCAAATGTATAGGTTTTACTTTTGAAACTAGACTTTGTCATCTTACCTTTTTGACAATTCTTGCAAATGATGTTGTCGGGCTTTGACATCCTCGGCAAGCCTCTTACATTTCTCCTTCTTCTTATTTTCATCATGTTGTCAAAATTCACATGACACAATATTTTGTGCCACAACCATATGTCTTTGTTTCTAGTCATTAAGCAAGTGGTGTTAGTATAATTCAGATAGAATATGTTACCTTTTGTCTGTTCACCGGTACCAATCAATCTTCCCGATTCATTGAAGATCTTTGTCTTCTTATTTTCAAATGCTACTCTGTTACCTAAATTATTTAGCTGAGAAAGACTCAACATATTATAATTGAATCCTTTTACCCAATAGGAATTTTCACATTTAATTAGGTTATTCAACATTATAGTTCCTTTACCTTCAACTTGACAAGGTGTATCATTTCCCATTCTTACTGTACCACCATTATAATACTCAAAAGTGTTAAACTTTTCTTTATCACTGGTCATATGGTGAGTGCAGCCACTATCTATAATCTAGTTATCATTCTTGTTAACCTTAGATATGAGTGCAGTTTCTACATACCTTTCATCTTCATCTGAATCATCTTTCACAACCACAAACACCATCTTGATGTCTTCATTAGGTTCGGTGTCAGTATCTTCATCTTTGCAAGTAGCTAGGTAGCTGGCTTTCTTGCCTTTCTCCTTGTAGTCTCAGGTATCTCTTCTTTCTGATTGTCGGTAACTTCTGTAATCCTTTTTATCACCTCTGCCAGATTTCTTCTCAAAAGATTTGTCATTACCTCTGTCATCTTTTCTTCTATTAGGACATCTTGCAGCAAAGTGTCCAATCTCTTTACAATTCAATCATACAAGTGGTAACTTGCCTTTGTATTTACCTTTGCCTCTCTGCATTCTTCTAGCCATGAGTGCTTCTATTTCATCTAGATCTTCTTCTTCACTTTAATTTTCACTATCTCTTCTAGATGCGTGTCTATGAATTGATTTTCTTATTCTCATTGAAAATTTAAATGCAGACTCTAAGTTTCGTAAGACACTATTATCAAAGTTATTCATCTCAAATGAAATTAGTCTACCAATTAAACTATCAAGAGTAACTGTATTATTTTCTACTCCTCTCATTTCTTGAATGGAAGAAAATCTAATAGCATATATAGGCAGTAAGGTTCTAAAGATTTTACTTATCACTGTCTCCTCTTCAAGTGTACCTCCAACTCCTCATATAGAATTGACTACTTCTTTGATTCTTGTGCTATAATGTGTGATGTTTTCTCCATCTTTCATTCTGAGATCATCAAAATTTCCTCTAAGGCTTTCTACCTTGGCTCTTAGAACATTTTTATCACCTCCATGTACAAGCTTCAATTTGTCCCACATCTTCTTTGCAGTTTTGCAATATTTGACATCTTCAAATTTAGCATCTGAGAGTGAGGAAGAAAGATCTATTACCATGTAGTTGTGTTCATTCTTCTCTCTCAATTTATCTATTGTTAATGCTCCTATGGGAAACACATATTCATGATCTAGGAATTGAGTAATATCATTACCAATACCTGATAAGTGGAGTCTTATCTTGCTTTGCCATGAACAAAAGTTATCTTTGTTCAAATTGGGCACATCTCGTCTGTTCATCTTGTGATCTTGACTTAGGTCTTGAAACCTTCCTTATAAGCACACAAGCTCTGATACAAATTGTTAGTAATAACTAAGAGGGGGGGTGAATCAGTGGTCTCAAATTTATCCTTCAAACTTAACCACCAATCAATAAATCTCAGATTATTATGTCCCTACAAGATGCATGCCATGAAATACTAATAATGATTAACTGATTATCTGTGTTCACTATCAATCCTTGTTCTTTCTTGATTATTGATAAGCAGTATAACTATTTACCGAAACTTAGTAAATAAGAAGAGTATACCGACCAATCCAGAGTTAGCTATGTAAGATACAAAATAGTAAAGAAATGAATTATACACACATAACACATGAATTTTTAATGTGGAAACCTTGTTAAGGGAAAAACCACTGGGACCGGTACCCCAAATTTTCACTCTTCTGAAGTGAGCCCTATTAGGAGCCAACCCTATTAAAGGTTACAAACACACTGTTAAGTGTGACCTTGTTAGAGGATTTTATGCATAGAGGTTGTCACTTAGTATCGGGCATCTATTTCTACCATCCTTGAATCAGTCTCCTTCTTAGAATGTCAATAGGTATCGGGCAATTCAAATGCTACTTTCATGAATCAACCTTTTTGGCACTCCTTGAGATGTACCTCAATATATAGAAGACTGTTAAGTCCTGCTCGGTTAAGAGACTTGATGCTTCAATTCTTAAACTGAAACACTATGACCTGTTCATATTGCAACTTTGAATTGCATATTTTATATCTATTTAAGTACATTACCTCTCTGACCAATGTTTCAATTCAATCCTTGTGCTCCATACTTTCTGATCTATGATGTTGTGCTCACTATTCGTCGGTGTCTACAGAATTCCTTAGCTCTTCCTTCAGCTTGTTTGATCAGTATTGCATGAATTTTTTCTTCATTAGTTTCTCTTTAGCATCCTCCTTTTATTCACTCCCCTTAATCCCATTTTAAATGAATTAAGCTTGTCTCTTATATAAACATGGTATTCATCGTTTATTGATTCTTGATTATTGGTGTGATAAACAATTTAGCCAATTAGATTTAAATCATAACTCTTAATTTGTCTCGTAGATATCTTCTTGCGAACTATACAAATCAGCTTTAAATCAATCACTTATCTCTAATTGAATAAAATAAAGAAAACAACCAGTTAATTCTATCTTTAGCTCTGTCAGCTAGATATTTTGTCATTTTCTGAACTCTCTATTCTGTCGGTCACCACTATAGTTAGTTGTTGGTGAAAAATGATTGATTGGCAGTGAGACTCCAGTTAGCTTTTTGAACTCTATCCATCGGGCATCATTGCTGTTGGTGAGACTCTAGTTAGCTTTGTGATCTTCATCCATCGGGCATCATTGGAATTTTACTTGTCAGGAAACCTTGTGTTATTGCTCATCGGGAAACCTTCTAACTTTTCTCATCAAGCACTCTTTGGTTTTGCTTCATCTGGCAACACTGCTCTCCTGATTTTTGGGTATTACTATGACTCTTCATCTTTGTTCTATCTGTCAGTGTTGTTTTTCACTTAGTGAATACATGACTTTTATGTATTCTTGAAAGCATAACCTTGGTTCCTTTGGTTCTCTGAAGTCTTTGGCATTATGTACATGACCATACAGATGATATCAAATTAACATAAATGAAAATACAATACATTAACTGATTTAATGCCTTGCATTATGTTCAACTTAACATTATCAAACATTCAATCAGTTACATGTCATCAATTATAATGAGGGAAAATTGCAGATTAAGTTTTGAATTTATGAGATCTTGCCAATTTTATAACATAAAATAATACATGGAGGAAAATGGTCATAGATTATTTCCATTCTTCAACACATCAAACATATTGGAAAAATATGTTAGTAGAGTGAATTGGTACCTTTTAGAAGATATGTCTATTGAAAATAGAACAATGAATGTAATATTAATGTCTATGGAATGGCTGGAAAAAACCCTATACATTACTCACCACACCTGTACCAGGATATCAAAGTGGAAATAAAATTACAGATGAATCAGAGACATTTTTTTTAAAAATGGAAAATGATAATACATGTGTGATTATTCCAACAGATATAGAAGATGGTGCATTTCAACAAGAAGATGATGGATTCTAGGACATAAATGATGAAGAAGAAGATGGTAAATATTCATTGAAAAGAAAAGATTGGGGACAAAAAAAGTTAATGTGACAACATTAGAGAATGTAAGTGCCCAATTATCTCTTGTTACACATTCGACATGTACATGCCTTCCACCATTTCACTCTGACCATTCTGTGAGCTATAATTTAGTGGAATTTGTCCCCTACTCTCTCTCTTCTCCTTCTCAATTCTTGCCTCCTATTCAAACACAGATGGAAAAGGAATCTACTACGAATTTGTAGAATGGAGAAATGAACTTCAGTGTTTGGGTGACTGTTTGATTAGAAAGGCAATAAAATTTTACAAAAATATAATCAAACCAGAAACTTTTGTAAGGGAGGTCGATGAAAAAATTGAAACAAGCTTTTTGATTTGCAATCAAAATATCACAATTTTAAAAGAAATGAAGAAAATTTCCCCTGACCAATTAGAGGGTCTTTGTATTCAACACACCAAAGTGTTGTTATTTTAATGGCTCGTAGAAAGTAACATGAGAAGGAATACACTTGTAATTTGGAGAAGATCACTTGTCTCATAGCTTGTAACATGAGAAGCCCAAATTTGTTTGGAGAAAATAGAGAAATTTGGAGAAGATCTTGGATGTTCTTTTCTTCAAAGATCATTAGAAGTTCGATCACTAGATGATATTGTCCAACAATTTTTGAACTCCCTTCACAAGATTTTGTCTAAAGAAGACATTGACCATATGATGAAGAAGAAAAGTATAATCTGTCAATTTCAAAAAGAGTGTATGCAGATTAAACATACCATACAAAAAAATCAAAAGAATTGTTGCTTTTGTACATGTCAAAATGAAGTATCTATCAGGTCCAGATGAAGATGACTTGAAGAAATTTCTCAGCACGTATGTGGTCATAATGTGAAACATGCATAGGACATTATCAATACGAAGAACTCATTGTAAAATTCATGAAATAGAGTCTTGCAAATTATTCTCTTTCATTATGTAAATTTTGTAAATTCATTACATATTTTCCTTCATTGTACAAATACATTGCTATGAAGAGGCACAACGTTCATATATAGTGACGTTACATTTTTGGTTATAAAAAAATTCATAAAAAACATAAGTTGTTTCAAGGTGTCATGGATTCATTGTGTCATAAAATAATAATCCAAGTGTTTTGAAATATAATACATTTTCCACCAATTTAGTATCTTATTTGAATATAATAAAAATACATACATGTCGAGGAATGTTCTAACTTTTTTTTTCTAGATAAACAATTTGAGAAGTTTGAAAAAAATTGCTTCAAAAATATATTACAATTTGTAAATTTCACTTACAATTAGCATAAAATAGAAAAATTCAACAAGTTATTAGGATGAGATTTCTATATAAATCTAAAAAATGTAATGAGAGAAAAAATGAGAAGGAACTATCAAATTTAATATTAACCATGATGTAAACCCTTAACCTAACTATAAATGTAAACCTAAACCCTATTCACAATCCTAACCCCAACCCTAACTCTAACTATAATCCTAACCCAAACTTTAAACCCTAATTGTAAATAAGATCATAACCCAAACTCAAAACCCAATCCTAACCCTAACCATGGCATAAACCTAAACTCTTATCCTAACCCTAACTCTAAATACTAACCCTTTTCAAAACCCTAACCCTAACCATAATTACAAATGATGACATTATTTTTCCATTGGTATGCAAAGAACACTTTTGGTAAGCATACACCGAAAGACAGGACAAAGAGAAAACTGAAAAATGCAGATATCAAAGATCACCAAAAACTGCTAAGTACAAAGAAAACCGATGACACAATTTTGTGTGTAAACCAAAAAATGCAAAATGAAAAGGATGAAGAGGAACCCAAAAGTGGAACCCGAAAAGCAGGTCATAGTGTAAACTAAGAGAACAATCAAAGAGGAACCTAAGAGACAGTTCAAGATAGGGACACTGAGAGACAGTCTAACTGACTTCAGAGCATAACTGACCGACAGAAACTAAAATTTAGTTACATTTCGCAAATAGTGGTTCTGACTTCCACGTCAGATAAAAAAATATTATTCTATTTATAGAGTCTTGATTTGTTTTTAAAACCATTTCTTTAGGGACAAGAAACATTATTGTAAGTGTTTTAATCAGTCTAACTGATTTAAAACACATAGACTAGGAGATGAAGGTAAAGTTGTAAACCTGTGAACTTAGAGTTAATATTGTTTTATGTGAGACTTGATTAGGTCAATTTATCTTATAAATAGATGTTGTAATCATTCATTATTATGTGATGTGAGAATGTATGAGAGGATGAATGAATTGATGATATTATTTTTCCATCAATATAATTCAAGAAAAGGATGAATCACCTGAAAAAGATACAAGCATTCCTGAAGGTGCAAGGGAAGAAGGAAAGAAAGACAACACCGATGATCAGAATTTCATCGGAGACACTCAAAATGTAACAGATATTGACAAAGTTATAGAAGGAGAATCAAAGAAAATAGATGGAGACACAACCGAGAAGGATGCACATAAAAAGGATGATGAAGTACATAAGGATACCGATGAAGGAGCTAAACTAAAAGATGATATTCCTAAGGTAACAAAACAAGTTACAACCGATAATATAAAGGTTGATGTGGAGATGTCCACTAACAACCGAAAAGCTGACACCAAAGCACAGTAGCAAAAAAAGGCAACACCACAAATCACTTCATCCAACACATCAGACAAAGCTGAGAAGACGGCTATGGTTCTACACTCAAGTGAAACTCAGAAGAAGAAGAAGAAATCCAAAAAGAGTAAGTTGGAAGTAACTTTAGATGAAATCATTGAGATACCCAAATGTGACCCAACTACATGTGATTATGAAGCACTAAAATAATACGGTGAAATATGCTAGAGGAAGGCACTATAGGAGAAGCTAAGGAAGTAGCACCGAGACTCCATGGCACTAGAAATAACTAGGGACATCTTGCACCAGATTGTACCTGATGTTGATATTGATCAGAATAAACTGATACTTGATCAACTAGCCACTCTCACTGAAGCCATTACAACACAGAACATTGATAGAGAGAAGGCAATTGAAGAGAGAGAAAAGTAGACATATCAGCACAAGCTTGTTGAAAAGATCAGCCAATAAGTGGCATTAAACAAGGTAAAGCTTTCAGAATTCATAAGGGAATTAGAATAGCAAAGTTATTTCCTTGATACAACAATTGAGCACAATTGACAAATTCACTAAGGAACATAGTGATAATTTAGAAAAGTTAGATTCTGATCTAGCAACAAGTGCTAAAGGCTTAACCACCAAGGAAAATGCAATAAAGTTGCATTATGAGAAAATTGTTGAGGTGTAAAGGTTAAGGAAAAAACTGTGGGAAGCAGAAACATAATTCAGGGAAGAGGTCACCAAGCTCCAAGCTCAACTTCTAGCAAATCTAACACTACTTCAATAGCATATTAGTTTATCAAGGAAACTAATAGAAACCCCCAAGATGTCTATAGCAAACAACATCTATGATATGCACTCAAGGATCACACTCGAGCACATGGCTCTAGAGAACCTGAAGGACCAATGGGAGGAGATGATGGAAGACATGAAGTCTTCAAACTCTCACATTTTTGATAAGCTATAAGGTATACACCTTTGCCAATAATATCAAAAAAGGGAAAAAATATTGATATGTATAGTACAAGGTGAAGAAAAGGAGAGTATCATGTACATACACATATACTATATTGGCATATGCATAGGGGGAGTCATAAAATGACTAAGGATTATATATGTTGTACATACTTAACATTTTTGTTAGTATTTTGCACATATCAATTTTTGATACTAATGTCAAAGGGGGAGATTGATGACATTATTTTTCCATTAGTATGCAAAGAACACTTTCGGTAAGTAGACATCAAAAGATAGGACAAAGAGTAAACCAAAAATACAAATATTAGAGATCACTGAAAATTGCTAAGTACAAAGAAAACCGATGACACAATTTTGTGTGTAAACCAAAAATGTAAAATGGAAAGGATGAAGAGGAACCCAAAAGTGGAACCCAACAAGCAGGTTATAGTGAAAACCCAGAGAATAGTCAAAGAGGAACCCAAGAGATAGTTCAAGGTAGGGACATCGAGAGATAGTCTAACTATCTTCAGAGCATAACCGTCTGACAGAAACTGAAAGTCAATTACATCCCGCAAATAGTGGATCTAACTTCCACGTCAGATAAAACAATCTTATTCTATTTATAGAGTCTTGATTTGTTCTTAAAACCATTTCTTTTGGGACAAGAAACATTATTGTAAGTGTTTTAATCAGTCTAACTAATTTAAAACACATAGACTAGGAGATCAAGGTAAAGTTATAAACATGTGATCTTAGAGTTAATATTGTTTTACATGAAACTTGATTAGCTCAATCTATCTTATAAATAGATGTTGTAATCATTCATTATTATGTGATGTGAGAATGGCTGAGAGGATTAATGAAGCATATGAGCACATCTATGGATCAGATTAAAATTTTCAAGAACCAAAACAACAAAAGGTGAATTTGGTTATCAAGAACCAAGAACCAAGAACAAAGACTACCGAGCATCAGAGGTATTATTCAATTACATTAGGTGATATACTTATTCAAGTAATCTTAAATGGATCTGTAATCAACAATAGGAGATTGCATACACTTGGTAAAATTGTAATTTTCTCTCATTCTAACAAGTGAAGCAAAGTGTAAAAAGTATTTCAAGGAAGGTGGATTTAACAATCCAACTATAAATATCTTTTAACTGAGTGACACTCAATAGTGTTGCTAAAGCTCTTATCAAAGTAGATTTTAACAGGTCTCCATAGATACTCTTAAAAGGGTAGATCATCAGAAGTGATCAAATTATAAGCCTTAACTGACCCCTTCCAATTTGCAGATAGTGAATAATTTGTGGGTGTCATCCCCACCGTAATTTTTACTTCCAAATAGGAGCTTTCTGCATAATCATATCTTGTGTTATGTATCAATTTCTTTCATGAATGTTTCCATGAATGTTCACATGTTTCATTAAGTTTTGAATTGATAAATCTTACATCAAGATAGAATAGAACAGATGGTTGGATAGACAATTGATTACTAAAGGATAAAGATTAAAAAGATACAAAAATTTTAGAGGTACTGATTCACCCCTCCCCTCTCAGTACACACTTCCCATTAATTCCAACATACAACCACAATATAAATGTTCAACCTAACCATAATCGTAATCCTTAACCCTGATCCTAACCCTAATGATAAAAGTAAAAATAATGTAAAGTATATTCCTAACCATTCAAACCGTCCACAAGTATACCATTTATCTTGGCTGAAATTGATTGTTGCTTATTCTATGGGGTTTGTCAAGCTACGAGTGACAAGCTGATAGGGACGGTTGACAACTTACTAAAACTGATGCAAGATGATTGTTCTAATCACAGTCATTAATGCTATTTGAATAGTGACGTATTTTGAGCTTAATGTATTCATTTCTTTTAAATGAACAAAAATATATAAATCAATTATTTAAAAAAAAAACCTATATATGTAAAATAAATATATATTACTGATGAAGGGTGCTCCCCTTAATGCCACAAACACATAACAGAAATAGAGAAACAACAACAATTTGCAAGAACAGAAAATGGGCTTCTTATTATCTCCACAAATGTGGAATTACAAACTTTCAGAATTACAATATGCAAATCCACATGGGCATTTCACTTACAATATTCTGTAGGACAAAGCCTTGAATTTTACCTAGATCTACCCAGAACTATCCCGAACTGCCTAAGACAACACTACGGGCCTTCTTTATATAGGCAATTTCCACCGCCCGAGAAGGTTCCAGAAATTTAGCCCTTAGGGCCGACCAAACTTAGAATTATT
>MU228495.1:3671562-3682857 GCA_018584345.1 Thuja plicata | reverse complement strand
TCAAAGTTGGCTCAAAATAACTTTTGAAACCCGAAAATTTTGAAGGAAAATTATTTTCTGCTATTTCAGGTGGCCCAACTTCCGGAGACCATAAGTCATCACCAGTTGACCCGATTGACTATTATAAACCCATTTCGAAAACGCCACGAAGCGCTCTACAACAACTTGATTATGCAAGCATCATTGAGCCCAAGCTTCGACCTCATCCGGGGCGTCTAAAGCCTTCAAAACTAAGCTCGAAGTTTCTGTACCCTGTTTTCAATACCGAAAATTTTCAATATCTTCAAACCTAGACCTGTTCTAGCCATGAAACTTTACTGGCAAGCTGATATGACTGAGATGAACCTCCACATGCAAAATCAGAACATTCCGAGATCGTATGACCAACTTACTAAAAATAGCAAGTTTCCATAAATAGCAGCTCTGCACAAGGTAGCCCTTATTGAAAAGAAAACATAAATATTTTTGGGTGATGCAAGATTGCCCTTACACCCAGGATGCTCCTGCATCAATTACATATTATTAAAATTCGATGATGTTCAACATAGTCTTTCACTATTGTAAAATCTAATAAATGTAATTATTATAATATTTACAAAAAAAAATTGCGTGGAATACCTATTATAAAATAATAATTTATAATTTATTAAAAACTTATCCTTATTTATACATTTTCAAAAAATAAAATAATAATAATGTTAATTTTTCTTATAACATATAATAAATTTGCATTACAATATTAATATTTGAATAACAATAATTTTAAAAAAAGTGATAAACATAAAATTAATTATTTTTATATTCTATTTATTTAATAACCTTAAAAATAATAAATACTATTTACAAATATTCTATGCAAGAAACATGAGAAGAACAGAGTTGTAAGCTATAATAAAAAAATGGATTGTATGAAAGGGTAGACTCAAATTTGTTTGTCAAAAATAGACAAATTTGGAGAAGATCTTGGATGTTCTTTTATTGAGAGTTCATTGGTTGTTCGATCAATAGATGAAACTATTCACTAATATTTGAACTCCCTTCACAAGTTTTTGTGTAAACAAGACATTGAGAATATGAAAAAGAAGGTATAATTTGTCAATTTTTGAAAAAGTGTATACAAATTAAACAAACCATGCAGAAAATGAAAAGAATTATTACTTTTCTACATGTCAAATTTAAGTATCAGTCATGTCGAGATGCAGATTAATTGAAGAATATTATCAAAACGTATTTGGGTCATAATGTGCACCATGCGTATGACATTCTCAATTTATAGAACTTATTGTAAAATTCATGAAACAGATTCTTACGAATTATTCTGTTTCATTATGAAATGTTTGTAAATTCATTGCATATATTTGTTGTCCAAACAAGTGAGGAAGTATTTTTTTTTAGTTATAGTGTCATTGTGTATTGTGGGCCTTACAATATGAACACTTGTAATTTTGAGTAAATAGAAATCTAACAATAATAGGTGGCCCCTCTTAAAATATTTGAGCCCAAAACTCATGCATAATGAATATCTATGGAATTTGTGCACTAGAGCGGAGCTTACTCCCTACTTTCTGGCTATGAGGGGATATAACATAAATTTTTTGACAAAATTTTGCAACTCTTGGAAGAAGGGTTTTGTTTCAATTGGAAGCATTAAATTCCAAGTTACGTCAGAGCTGATTATTGAAGCAACATGGCTAAAATGTGAAGGGGAGAGAATTGAAAAGAAAAGCTTAGCAAATTACAAAGCGTATATGAAAAAATTCTTTAAAAAGGAGAGAAGTTGGTGGTCCCCTTTGAATGAAAATGGTTATAAAAGGTCCCTTCTCCCTCCTCCTTACGCTCTAGTTCGCTATCATATAATGAAATAATTTATATTAGAAGGTAGCTATATGACCTTCCATGGCTACCATTTCCCAATTCTAAATCACATTAGGCATGGGCAAAAGATTAATATGCCTTTTTCCTCCTTTCATCTCTACGTAGTAGTATAACCAAAGGGCCTTCCCCCCACTACACCAAGGCCTGATGTATGTTCATTAATAGCATGAATTTGATAAATCCCCTTTTAGGAGTAGATTTATTTCCTACCCTCGGGATAAAACTAAGCAGTAGAATGACCCTACCCATAGCTATGTCTGTATTGAACCCATTAATCTAGTAATCCTCTCACGGAAAACCCTAACCCCAAGAAAAAACAAAAAGCTTCTAAGACCCCTTGAAGAAAACCCCTTGAAGCTGATGGTCATGTTGCCATTGATGTTGTGTGATTTATTATGTTTCCTTATTATCCCTCCATTATTGATTCTACAAAGACAAATTCTTGTTCCTCCAAGTCAAACTCGACATGAACTATCTTCATCTGGTTGAAAATATTGTAATCACAATTTCTTTCCACATTTTTGAGAGCATGACTGTCTCCTGCGACATCTAAATAGAATTTATCATGTTCTATTTTGCACCTTAGTGCTCGATACACCCTATCCCCGTTGACTGTAAAATTATAATTTGTACCCCATTGATCCTTTTTTTGAACAACTATTATTGGCAACTGGGTAAAAGTACAAACCAGTGTCACACTTTTATAAAGGAAAATGACCACAACATGTAAACTCTTCAACTTTAACGACATAAAAAGTGGCATTTGTATTTAGAATTTGAGGATGATGTAAACTGATGAAATGTGTAAAAATGCATGAAGTTTATGCCTATAATTTTTTTTAAAAAAGTTGAACAAGAATTGATATAGTTGTTTAATTTTTGAAGTCCATTATTCAATTGTTGAAAATTGCTAAAAATTTGGGGTCTAGTTCCCACCAAACAAGTATATGCAAATAATCTATTTTTCCTCTGATTTAAAAATATGTTATAGCTAAAATGTATAGCCAGTGTAGAAAGAAGAAAGATTGGTTTTCAATGTATATTTTCTCTGTTATAACTGCTCAAAGTTGAACTTTCTAAAATCGACAATTTTCATCTCCCACCAAATTTCCCCTATCAAATCTACACTATTGAGAAAAAAATTACATATTCTTGAAGAGGACTCTCTCCTCTAGTGTTAAATATAAATTTTAATTTTTTTTGATATTATTTACTATTTGTTTACCTATTTGAAGCAACATCTTCTCAAATGTTAAAATACATACTTGTTGTATTTTGAAATTATAATATATTAGATCTAATCAAATTACTATATAATTTATATGACAACAATCTTGACTTTGAGCTCTACAAAAGGGTATTTTTTATATTTTTAAAAAATATCATTAAAAAGAGTAGGGGTTATTGAAACATCAATTTTCTGAAATAATTTTATTTCTTTGGTAATTGGTATAAAACATGCATTTAATAGACATTTCCAATTGGAAAATTTTAACCACTTATCTAGCTTAGCTAGAATGGATCTAGCTAGACCATATGTTTGACAAAAATTAATTTTTATTTAGAAATACTCAAATTTAGATGTGCTGATAAGTGGTCTTGAAATGTCACACAACTTTGTGCTTTTACCCAACTCTTTAATTAGACATGGAAGAGTTTTATATATCTGTTCTATATTTTGCGATAAACTTATTATGTGTCGTTTATATTTATATTGACCTCCTTTTGCATGTATCACTTGCAAAATTGGACTTACATGTGCAATCAACATTTCCTCAACTTGAGTTAGATTTGCAAGTTCATCTGGTTCTGAGCCTAGATCCATATTACTAAATAGAGAAAACCTATTATTTCCTTTTTCTTGCATACATCTTGAACACAAAGGACCTACAGTTGTCCGACTAACTTTTATTCCAAGATAACATTCCTAGCACATGTAACACATAGCTGGACAAACAAAGCTATCTAATTGATGTCGAAATAATAATTGCAACTTTTGAAAATTAGTTCCAAACATTTCATTACAACTTACATGATTTTGTACATTGTGTTCACTTTGGCATGGTTGTGAAGGATTGATAGATGCAGACCCAGTGGTTGGATTTTGTTGTAGATGAATATTTAATTGAGTGTTGGCATTAATATTTTCACTCTACAAATTTTATACCATTCTTTCGACTCTTCTTCTAGCATTTCTTTCTCTCTCTTGTTGATTATGATTTTCAATTTCATTTCCCCTTTCTATAAAATTGATTTCATCATGTCACCTTCTTCTATATTCTCTTTGATATTCCCTTTCATCATTAGAATTTTGAAATTTTAAACTTCTACTATGATTTTGTTCCTAGTTTTCTATTTGAACTGAAATTTTTTGTTCTTGAATTATCTGGGTGCCTCTTGTACTCGTATTCCCTTCAACTCTATTTTCATCATGTAACTCTTCTGCCATTATTTGTGCTCTTCTTGTATCCCTTCTTTTCCTATCTTCATGATTACGGTTTGCACGTTGGTTGTCCCTTTCTATACCATTCATTTGTTCATGTTTCCTTCTTCTATATTCTTGTTGATATTCCCTTTTGTATTCCCTTCGCTCATCAACAGTCTAAAAGTTCAAATGTCTCCGTGGCATAGCTACCAAATGAAGAGGAAATATGTTACAATTCATTTTTTCAACAATTTGAAATTTACATTTTGTAATTAGATTTAAACATTGCAAAAATTTCTTCACCCACAATGTGTTTGGTTAACGTAGCAAGAAATGTTTGTGTGAAAAAACAGAATGAAATATGATTCAGATTTTTTTTTTCTCTTTTGCAAATTTCATGGCAATTGTTTTCTCTCGGCACATTTGTTAGATCTATATAGAAATATCATCCTAATAAATTGTTGAAATTTTCTATTTTATGCCAATTCTAAGTGAAAATTAGAAATTCTAATATATTACTGAAGCAATTTTTTTTCAAACCTCTCAAACTATTTACGTAGAGAAAGAACTTTGAACATTTATGGACATATATGTCTATTTATTATATAGTTATGGGATACTAAACAGAGGGAAATTGTATTATGTATCAAAACACTTGGATTATGCAGTGAGGTTGTTTGGACAATGAAGACATGTAATGAATTTACAAACATTTCATAATGAAAGAGAATAATTTGCAAGAATCCGTTTCATAAATTTTACAATAAGTTCTATGAATTGAGAATGTCATACACATGGTATAGATTACGACCCAAATATGTTTTGATAACATTCTTCAATTAACCTTCATCTCAACATGACTGATACTTAAATTTGACATGTAGAAAAGAAATAATTCTTTTCATTTTCTGCATGGTTTTTTAAATTTGTATACACTTTTTTAGAATTTGACAGATTAAACCTTCTTTATCATATTCTTAATGTCTTGTTTACACAAAAAATTGTGAAGGGAGTTCAAAAATTAGTGAACAATCTCATCTATTGATCAAACAACCAATGGGCTTTGAACAAAAGAGCATCCAAGATCTTCTCCAAATTTGTCTATTTTCGACAAACAAATTTGAGTCTACCCTTTCATACCATCCAATTTTTTATTATAGCTTGCAACTATGTTCCTTCTCATGTTTCTTGCATAGAATATTTGTAAATAGTATTTATTATCTTTAAGGTTATTAAATAAATAGAATATAAAAAGAATTAATTATATGTTTATCACTTTTTTTTTAAATTATTACTATTCAAATATTAATATTATAATACAAATTTATTATAAGTTATTAGAAAAAATTATCAAAATTAATATTGTTATTATAACATTATTATTATAAATAAATAGGATCCCTTCAGACACATAGGATAGCACAGGCTTGCATTCTGAGGATGATGAAGATTATGAGAGTAAAAAGACCATCTAGGGATCCTCTTCAAAGAAGAAAAAGGGCACTCTGGTGAAAGTTAAAAAAGAGATCATGGTAACCCCAAAGAAACAGAGCACTATGATTATTTCCTTTGAAGAGGAATATAATGAGGAAGACATGGATTCTGATAGTGAGAAATATCAAACAGGTGGGAAAAGAAAAAAGAGAAACCTCTCTAATTCTGGGAAATCCCCAAAAATAAAGGATAAGGATAGGGAAGTGAGTGTTGATAGGTCAAACCCAGAGGACAAGTTTCAAAGCACTTCCCTTGTTATGGAAAACAACCCTCCTATGCAGACCGATGCTGGGATGGAACAGGAAAAGGATTTTAGCTGTTACATGGTGGAAAAGGGAAAGATCATAGGGTGGAGAGATTTCAACACAAAGATGACAAAAATGGGGATAACTAGAGAGATCATAAACCCCAAGGTTCTGGTAGGAGATGGTGGCCATATTAAGTTAGATGAGCTTATTGACCCCTCTTTGGTTGTGCTCAGTGACAACACTAGGGAATTCAATATTGACCTGCTAAAAAACTCCAGAAACAGCATGCTCGACAACTATAGGATGATCAAGTGGCTCTATCATGAGGTGGAAGACCTAAAAAATAGGGTAAATAACACTAACATGGAAAACAGGAATAATGAAATGGAGGATGTAAGCAAATTGTGCACCTGTATCCAAAAACTGGAGGAAAGCATGACTAGGTTTGAAACAACCAGTAAGAAAATAGAAAATCAAAGCTATAGCACTCTTAAAAAGACCAGAGAGAAAACCAATGCCCAGATTGAAAAGCTAGAGGAGAAATTGGTTGGGAAGGACACGGCTAGCAAGGAAATAGAGTCTGTGCAGAATATTGATCAGGGGCTTGGCAAGCGTACCCGCGCCAAGACCAAGAACACCAAAGACAAGGACCTAGAGATGGTGATCCAGGAAATCAAAGATTCGGCTGCCAGCATGGAGTTAAAGGAGGCCGAGTCAGCCAAAATCATGGTGGACTTATCCTGAGGTTCCCTGGCTTTACTTGTTGTATCTGTTTATTTCTTCTTTTTAGAAGTTTAGCCTTTCTTTTTGCTCTGGCCTTTCTTGGCATGTCCTACCTTTAGAACTCACTCTGTGTTGATGCTTTAACTGTGTTATTTTAAACCTTTGTTTTGGGTTTCTGGAACCCTATAAAACCTGTTTTACTTAATCAAAAACATTATTTTTATTTAATTTTTCAAAAATATATAAATAATGATAAGGTTTTAATAAATTATAAATTAATATAGTTATTCCACGCAAATTTGTTTTGTAAATATTATACTAATTACATTTATTAGATTTTACAATAGTGAAAGACTATGTTGAACATCATCGAATTTTAATAATATGTAATATATATCTATTTTACATATATAGGTTATTTTTTTAAATCATTGATTTATATATTTTTGTTCATTTAAAAGAAAGGAATACATTAAACTCAAAATATGTCACTATTCAAATAGTATTGACGACTATGATTAGAAAAATCATCTTGCATCAGTTTTAGTAAGTTGTCAACCATCCCAATCAGCTCGTCACTCACAGCTTGACAAACCCCATAGAATAAGCAACAATCAATTTCAGCCAAGATAAATGGTATACTTGTGGATAGTTTGAATTGTTAGGAATATAGTTTACATTATTTTTACTGTTATCATTAGGGTTAGGATCAGGGTTAAGGATTATGATTATGGTTAGGTTGAACATTTATATGGTGGTTGTATTTATGGTTAGGGTTAGCATTTTGAAAAGGGTTAATATTTAGAGTTAGGGTTAGGATAAGAGTTTAGGTTTATGCCATGGTTAGGGTTAGGATTGGGTTTTGAGTTTGGGTTATGATCTTATTTATGGTTAGGGTTTAAAGTTTGGGTTAGGACTACAGTTAGAGTTAGGGTTGGGGTTAGGATTGTGAATAGGGTTTAGGGTTACATTTATGGTTAGGGTAAGGGGTTACATCATGGTTAATATTAAATTTGATAGTTCCTTCTCATGTTTTCTCTTATTACATTTTTTAGATTTATATAGAAATCTCATCCTAATAACTTGTTGATTTTTTTTTTTTATGCTAATTGTAAGTGAAATTTACAAATTGTAATATATTTTTGAAGCATTTTTTTCAAACTTCTCAAACTTTTTATCTAGAAAAAAAAAGTTAGAACATTCCTCGACATATATGTATATTTATTATATACAAATAAGATACTAAATTGGTGGAAAATGTATTATATTTCAAAACACTTGGATTATTATTTTATGACAATGAATCCATGACACCTTGAAACAATTTCTATTTTTAGGAATTTTTTTATAACAAAAAATGCAACGTCACTATATATGAATGTTGTGCCTCTTCATAGCAATGTATCTGTACAATGAAGGAAAATATGTAATGAATTTACATAATTTACATAGTGAAAGAGAATAATTCACAATACTCTATTTCATGAATTTTACAATGACTTCTTCATACTAACAATGTCCTATGCATGTTGCGCATTATGACCCACATACGTGCTGATAACTTTCTTCAAGTCATCTTCATCTGGACCTGATAGATACTTCATTTTGAAATGTACAAAAGCAACAATTCTTTTAATTTTTTGTATGGTATGTTTAATCTGAATACACTCTTTCTAAAATTGACAGATTATACTTTTCTTCTTCATCATATGGTCAATGTATTCTTTAGACAAAAGCTAGTGAAGGAAGTTAAAAATTTGTTGGACGGTATCATCTAGTGATCTACCTTCTAAGGATCTTTGAAGAAAAGAACATCCAAGATCTTCTCCAAATTTCTTTATTTTCTCCAAACAAATTTGGGCTTGCCCTTTCATACCATACAATTTTTTATTACAGCTTACAAGTGTGTTCCTTCTCATGTTACTTGTTGTGAGCCATTGAGATAGAAACACTTTGGTGTGTTGAATACCAAGACCCTCTAATTGATCTAGGGAAATTTTATTCATTTCTTTTAAAATTGTGATATTGTTTCAATTTTTTCATCGACCTCCCTTGCAAAATTTTCTTTTTCGATTATATTTTTGTAAAATTTTATTGCCTTTCTAATCAAACAGTCACCCAAACACTAAATTTCATTTCTCCATTCTAAAAATGTGTAGTAGATTCCTTCTACATCTGTGTTTTGAATAGGAGGCAAGGTTTGAGAAGGTGGAGAGAGAGAGAGAGAGAGAGAGAGAGAGAGAGAGAAGGTGGAAGACATGTACGTGTCGAATGTGTAACAGGAGATAACTGGGCACTTACATTCTCTAATGTTGTCACATCAACTTTTTCTGTCCCCAATCTTTGCTTTTTCAACGAACATTTACCATCTTCTTCTTCATCATTTCTTTCTCAGAATCCCTCATCTTCTTGTTGAAATGCACCATCTTCTATATCTGTTGGAATAATCACAAATGTGTCATCATTTTCCATTTTTGTAAAAACTGTATCTGATTCATCTGCAATTTTATTTCCACTTTAATATCCTCATACTGGTGTGGCGAGTAAAGCATAGGGTTTTTCCAGCCATTCCATAGCCATTAATATTACATTCATTATTCTATTTTCAATTGACATATCTTTTGAAAGGTACCAATTCACTCTACCAACATATTTTTCTGATATGTTTGATGTGTTGAAGAATGGAAATAATCTATGACCATTTTCCTCCATGTCTTTTTTTACTTTATTAAATTGGCAATTTAACTTCAAAACTTAATCTGCAATTTTTCCTCATTATAATATCCTTTTCATGTTGACAGTTGGCCCAATGGTCTTCTAAAGCTGGATGATGTTTATATTCAGGCCCTATTGAGGCACTGAGCTTACCAATTGGATCAAAGTTGAATCTCAAATCACTAAAGACATACATTCGAAGAGGGGCCAAGTTTATTTCAGCTGTCTCAGCTACATCTCTATTTGTGCATGAGTGATCCCCTATTTTAATTGGAAATTGGAATAAATTGGTAACCTTTTCCCCATAATTTTCTATCACATCTGCAACTTGTCTACACAATTCCAGTAGTATGATTTGATTAGAAGGGTACCTTGGTAACTTCAATGGGATCCCGTGGAAACCTACAACTCTTAAATATGTAAAAGTCTAAAATTTGATATACTAGTTTCCAAAATTGATAATTTCATTACATGCTTTAGTAGATATCATTTTGCCTATATCATTTTCAAGTCGCTTTATTATAGATAAGAGGAACACATCATTTACTCTAGAATAATGTCTCTCACTTTCAATGAGTTCCAATTGAGGATAACATTCATATAACCTCCTGAATCCCCCACTAACTTGACCAACCCATTTCAACCCTTGATATTTACCCTATGAAGCCAACATGTACAATAAGTATGATGTCATATAAAAAAAAATTGTCGGCAAGACGTTGATGAATTGCTCATCTAAGTTATTATTGATGATCATTTCCCAATCAATTGGTTTTCTCTTTAACATTTTCATGATGAAATAACACATCCATTGTTCAAAGAGGTTTGCATATCGTATTTCATAAACCCTATTTAATAGTGTGATATAATCTTTAGCATCATCTTTGAACTCTACTCTATGTTGTCCTCTGGCCAGTTTCTTAACATTGATGTTCTTCTAAAGCATTAATTTTTCATTGACAAAGCGAAGAGCTTTTTGATTTTTTTTGGTAGTACTCGTTAGCTATCTTCACATCAATGGTTTCATAATTTGAATGAATTTGAATGGATAATGTTTTTTGTACCATAACTAGGATAATATCCAGAATAATTTCTCCTAGTGGATTGATTATCTTTCTTTCTTCTTTGTTATAAAAT
Source organism: Thuja plicata (assembly GCA_018584345.1). Lineage (NCBI taxonomy): Eukaryota > Viridiplantae > Streptophyta > Pinopsida > Cupressales > Cupressaceae > Thuja > Thuja plicata. Next base: position 3,672,240 of record MU228495.1, on the reverse strand, counting down.
TGTGCACACTGCAAGACCAAGATCACCGATTGAACAAAAATTGGAAATGCCACTACTTCAACTAAACCTTAAGTGACCATGGACTGCAACAAAATTGATCTCCCACCACCATTATTAATTCTCTCATTAAATTCCTCTAAATCGACATAACCTATGTTGGTGTCCCCTATCTCCATATAGGTTGTAGAAAATTTTGAATGAGGAAGTGTTCTTGATGCAGGAGCATCCTGGGTGTAAGGGCAATCTTGCATCACCCAAAAATATTTGTTTTCTTTTCAATAAGGGCTACCTTGTGCAGAGCTGCTATTTATGGAAACTTGCTATTTTTAGTAAGTTGGTCATACGATCTCNGAATGTTCTGATTTTGCATGTGGAGGTTCATCTCAGTCATATCAGCCTGCCAGTGAAGTTTCATGGCTAGATCAGGTCTAGTTTTGAAGATATTGAAAATTTTCGGTATTGAAAATAGGGTACAGAAACTTCGAGCTTAGTTTTGAAGGCTTTAGAGGCCCCGGATGAGGTCGAAACTTGGGCTCGATGATGCTTGCATTATCAAGTTGTTGTAGAGCGCTTCGTGGCGTTTCTGAAATGGGGTTATAATAGTCAATCGGGTCAACTGGTGATGACTTATGGTCTCCGGAAGTTGGGCCACCTGAAATAGCAGAAAATAATTTTTCC
>MU228495.1:3599273-3611202 GCA_018584345.1 Thuja plicata | reverse complement strand
ATCATCAGCTATTTATAATGTAAATTTACAAACGTTGCAAAATTAGAATTTGGCAATGTTGTACCGAAGTATGCTCAATAAAAATCCGATGAGCATGGTAGTTGTTGAGCAGTTTTGTAACTACCACAAAACATATTAAAAGAGGAATTGTATTGCATTGAAACAAGGAGGAATGAGGAAAAATAAAATTATTATAGCCTTTGACTGTCGCAATCTAAGGCCATCAAAATGAAGGGACTGTAAATCCAAGATGGCAAGTTTGATATTATTTATTCAAGGAATGATATTTTGTATTCTATGATATTTAGTTCTCTGTTTATTCAAAATTCCAAATCAAGCCCAGGTTTCCAATGGTTTTAAAATTTACAGTTTGATTTCAAAATTCCATGTGCATGAAGTGGGATTTTAAATGACTTGCATTAAAATCTTTAACTGATCAAGAATCGGTTATTAATTGTTTGTAGAGACTATTCAGAACCGATGCATATTTGATTATGTGGAAAATAATATTACATGCATTTGGTACAAGTTTTAATTAGAGCAGATTTTGCTTTGAAAAAAATCTAATTTTATTGTGAGTTTAATTAGTTCATGGTATCGGTTTCCTTAGAGAAGATTTTGGTTTGAAAAATCTGAATTTTATGGGACTTTTAATTGTTCTCTTTCAAAATTCCAATGTGGAGGATATTGGGTTTGAGATTGAAGGCTGATTTGAGTATGAAATGAAAGCTCTGTTGTAAGAGAATGGAAACCATGTCTCATTCGGTTATACACATTAAATATTTTTAGATTTAAAGATGATCAGTAAATGGTATTGGTTTTAAGAAAAACCATAGAGCAGATTTGTATTTCAAATTTCTGATTTTTGAAGAAAGCTTGGGTGACGAAAATTGTTTAAATTTAGTTTTTGCTAAGTGAGTTGAAAAGATTAAAGATTGGAATATTATGAATGTTTTAAAGGCTCTGTGGTTAGCTTTTCTTATGCATCTTCTGCACATTATTAATATTAAACACATAATCAAATATAATACCATGTTATGTACACATTACATTGTCATTAATTAAGTGCCTTGTTTAAAAAAGTTAAATTAAATTTTTTAGGACTTAATGTCCATTTATAAATGCATTTTTTCTCATGTATAATATATTTATCATGCATACAAAGTACTATATATAATATATTTATTATGCATACAAAGAATCAATCACATTTCACTCTCTCATGTCATCTTATGCTAGTGATTAATGTTGAGTGAAAATACTATTATTTTCACTACAACTCCTCATCAACCATACTAGGAATATTGAGGTGCCTAAATTTTGATTCATTTTTTCATTTATATTTTCTTTTTAACCATAAATTTTCACTACAACTCCTCTCATCAACCATACTAGGAATATTTAGGTGCATAAATTTTGATTCATTTTTTCATTTATATTTTCTTTTCTTCCTGTATAATACATTTATGATGCGTAAAAAGTACTTGTTAAAGTTGGGCCCAATTTGCTTTCATTTGCTTCATTTTATCATACTTCCCTAATGATGTATTATCAATCAACCACATTTCACTCTCTCAAAACAATCTTGCCAACATTTTAGCAGGAACTAAGCTGCTTTGTGGCCTTGTTATACAAGACATTTCTTTTGTTGATTCAAAAGTATATCATAGCCTTATAAATATGGTGCTTTATTTGTATGATGCTATAAGGTTAGGGTAACTAGTCTAAATATTAGTGGAAGGATTTTTACCACACACCTTACCAATTGTGCTCGACTAAATAAGCTACAAGCCTTTTCGTAAAGGATCTATATGTTAATGGTTCAATCAAATTTTATATAAAACACCCTATCACATATGAAGAATATTTTTTGTGAGCTTTTGAAAATTATGTCACATCCTCCTAACTATGGTTTGCTTAATTATATGATGCTATAAAATTTAGGATAAATAGTACTAAATATTAAGTGAGAGGTTTTTTTTTTATAGTATATCTCACCAATTATGCTAGACAAACTAAGTTACAAGTCTTGGATTAAAGGATCTATATAAATTGTTCATTCAAATTTCATATAACAGAAGCTAAGCTATCATGTATGAAGAAATTTTTTATGAGATTCTTCTAAATATGCTTTTCTTTACTTGTATTATATTTTCAAAAAATTTAGGGTAAATGGTAATAAACATTGGTGGATGATATCTTTTATCACATATCTCACCAATTATGCTTAGCTAACTAAGCTACAATCCTTTGCCTAAAGGATTTACATGTATATTGTTCCGTCAAATTTCATATAAAATAAGTTATCATGTTTGAAGAAATTTGTTAATGAGATTTAATGAAATTTCACCTATTCTACTAGTATTTATGTTGCACAATAATCTATTAGGGTTGTTGTAACATTATATCATGATAATGTTAATGATATGTGATGTTGAATATTGCCAATGTTTTTTTATCATGCATACATTTAAAAGAACTAGCTAATTATAGATAATAGTAAATTAGATCAATATATAGAATAAATTTGGACAAGTGACCCTTAGGAAACTAGCAATCCATTGCCATGTGAGCTTATGTGCCTCATATACATCAAATCCAAAATGGAGTGGAGGATCAAAAATATATGTGGAAGTTATTTTCAATTACTTTCAAAAGTAAAATATTGTAGATATATTTGTTTATATATATATTTTATAATAGATATACTTTATTTCTATTAGAAAAATTAAACCCAATTACATGAAAAATATTGTTGAGTATGAAGTACATGTGTATGTGATTTAGTTTTCATGAAATTACATTAAAGAGATATAATATTCATGAAAGAAATACTTACACAACTATACTTTGATACCAATCTAATGGTCCACATACCTCATACACATATATTATGTCTGCAAACAATAATAGATTCTCCAGGCTTCTTGTCACGATAGTGATATGAACATGCACAATAAATAGATTTTAAATTCTCTAACAAAATATATTAAAGAAAAAAACTATAACAAAAATAGAGAGAACCAACTCAACCTCAAACTTAAATCAAGGATGATAGACTCATACATATATTAATTAGAACAAACTAACTAATTGAATCATCTATGTTCCATGAACACTTCTAATAAAGCACGAATTCCCAAATTAGAATGTAAGACTTTAAATACTTATTATTTTGAGTGAAATTCATTTACAATCTTTGGCTTATTCTGCAAGCAATTAGTTTCCCCCCTTTTCTCAACTACCCAATCCTCAAGGAGATTGTTTACCAAAATTTCAGCTATCTTACTCTTCTCTGCAATTCTCTCTCTTTCTACAACATTCCTAGGGTCTTCTCTTCTCTTTCTCTGATACATAGCCCAAACCCTTTGTTTCTTTTCCATGACCTCTTTTTCCTCCTCTCCATTCCTTCACAACTAATTCATTTATCCATCTCATTTTCCTCCATAATTGTTTTTCTTCACTTTCTCTTATAGTCAATCTTCCAACCGTCGACCCCTAACTATCCTCAAATACTCATTACTCTTTACTCGTTCATCATTTTTTCTAACTTTCTACCCAATTGGTAAAAGGAACTGTGACTTCCCAAACTAAAACCCAGTTGCACACAACTAGCAATCACTAAATAGATATATTAACGTGGTGTTCCTACATTAGACTCTGTAGGGGAAAAAAGAGAGCATATTCTTTGGCACATGGGTTTTGTTGGGACCTGCAAATTTTAAAGAAATTTGAGGTTGCCATATATGGTTAAACACAAAAGTATCTAGTTGAGTCAGATAATTATTTGTTTCAAATATCATGTGGTCTCATTTTTTTATTTAAGAGAATTACAGAAGGAAATGGTTTTTTTGTTTAGTAATGCAGATTTTCTCTACATGCGTGAAATTGACAAATGAGATCTATTTTCACACTTTCTCTACACTGAGTTGTCAATTCAAAGGAATGCTTACACGGATATATCCCACATTGATCATGTAGGGAAAGGGTTTAATGTTTTAATTCATTAAAGAATAGAAGGGAAGTGCCAAAAGGCATGCCCCTCTTGACAAGTAGCTCATGCATTGTATAGACAGCTGGTGGTAGACAAGGATATTTTGTGGACCCGTGTCCATATGGTGATGACTTGGCAGAAGGGTTAGAAAATCAGGGTGCACCACCTAGAAGGTTGATTGAATAATGATGATATAGAAAGGGGATATGTGAAGGATAGGTGTTGTTTCACCATGAATTTTCAAGGTAATGGACCAGTCAAGAGGAAGAGTTGTGATGGTGTGCAAGATTCACACATGTTAGAAAAAAGGAAAATCATAGCGTTGCAAGGTGGACTAATGGTTAGTGGTGGTGGTTGCGAACTTGCAAATGGTTAAGATAAATGTTTTCCGTAGGGCCACAAGTCATATTGATGGTTAAGAAAGAAACTTGCAACCATCCAAAAAAATCAGAAGGTGTCAGTGTCGCAACATCACAGAGGTTTGTAGCAGCTAAGGTAATGTGTTGTGATGTTGCAACAAACATAGAATGTCAAGTTGCGCAGTCACAAGGTTAGGCTGTGGTTAGAAAAGTTGCTTGCAAAGTTGTGATAATTGGCCACATGTCCATGATCATAAAGGCTAAGGGAAATTAGGCTCGATCCTAGTTCTGAGATGACAAATAAGTAAATTCATAGACTTTTTAGATTATTCTGTGTGGAAGGATTGGCCTTATGTCAGTCAAGGAAGTATTGACCAAAGTTGTCAGTATTTTTTTTGGCTCTATTATATCATTGATTGACCTTTTCTATTCAAAGATTGGTTGCCAGAAATGGATAGAAATGCATGGTGCTAGAAATGGATAAGAATGTCAGGGAAATCTTGTTAAAAGGTCAATTTGATAAGACATACACAAGAAACAAAAAAATCTAGTGGGTTTGAATCTTTAGAGCATCATGGTCTTTTCAGTAAGAATCATAATGGTTTTTGACATGTCTCTGATTGTTTACTTCTTTACGCATGAAATTAAAGACATTGAAATGTGATTGTCAAGGTATATTTTATAGAAGTGGACAAGGATTTGGAGGCTATAAGTATGACCTTTCCATGGCTTATTTTCCCAGACGTTAATGAAAATGGCTATTGTCGAGGATAAGAAGTGTCTCTGGATACAAATGCAAAAAGAGTATTGGGACTAATTGGATGGGGAAGAGTACACTGTAGTTGAAGAGATATTAAAATAAAGATGGGTGGTTGAAGGGATATTAAAAGGTGAAATATCTTGCAAAATCACAAATTATGAGAGCTTTACCTTTTTATATCCTTCGACTCATATAAACTAGTTAGTTGGCTAAAGAAGAGAACAAGGAGATGTCGAGTCCTTGGGTTTCTCTTTCTGAATTATTTTCATAATATGTCGATGCCCTTGTAAGATATTTGATGATAATCTTGCATCCTCACTTATCTTGTATCATAGCCACGTACTATGATATATTGGCTTGTCTCTGGTGTTTGTTTCTCCTGATAGTAACATTCTTGTTACCAAGTGATTCAGTTGATGCATACTTGAATCAGTTAGGGGAGAAACATACCCTATACAGAAATATTTTAACCTTTCTGTCAAGCATATCAAAATTTTTCTCAACAATGGAAGTTGGAGGTGCAAAGGATCAGTTACAGTCAAAGTTGAGGGTATGTATACCAAGTTGTGGACTAAAAAAGTGGACACATCTTTAAAAAAAATTCAAATATCATATAACCCGATAAGGTTATTGAAAATTCAAAACTGTTCTCGACTTGGTAACCAAGCCTGGAAAATATTATTAAAAAACACAATTTGTCTATGAACCCGATCGGGTTTCTAAATTTCAAACAATTCGATCAGGTTCTGAAAATCAAAAAGTACTTCAAAACCTAATCGGGTTTTGAAGAAGTAAAAATTATGCATTTTATTCTCCATAACCTGATCAGGTTTTGAAGAAACTAAAATAGGCTTTTCTCTGGAAGCCATAACTTCCACATAGGGAGTCCAATTGATTTTGTTCAAAAAGCATAGGAAAGATTATGAGAGAGAGAGAGAGAGCATACTAATTTTCCTATATGTTGCATGTATGGGCAATAATGAGTGCCTATTTTATACCTTACTTGATTCAAATGGATGGCAGAAAAATGTTGATGCCTAAAGATGATCATAGGTTAATAATGTGTTAGATCATCTCAATATATTTCCTACGCTTTTTGAATGGTGTCAATCAGACTCCGTATGTGGAAGTTATGGCTTCCAGAGAAAAGCCTATTTTAGTTTCTTCAAAACCCGATGGGGTTATGGAGAATAAAATGCATAAGTTTTACTTCTTCAAAACCTAATCGAGTTTTGAAGTAATCTTTTCTTTTCATAACCCGATTGGGTTATGGCTTGGGAAGAGCTTTGGAAAATGACCCAAAGGCTTGGAGGCTCATTTCCCCTCCATTTTTGTTCTTTTAGACATTTTTCATCTTGTAAGATGAATTCTCGACTTTACCTTCATCAGGTTTGCAATTTGTTAACTGGGTATCTTTATAATTTTTACCATAATCTCATACGTCTTCTTAGCTTTCTAACCATATAAATTTTTCTATTTTTGGACAACATTAGCATAGTAAACTTTAATTTTCTTTACCAATGTCTTGATTGTCCTCACAGACATATGTCTACCATTTTTTTAATAACTTTTGATATACTAAATCAAATTACAAATAAATTACATATTATTGTTCTACACTTGATTCTATACACTTTTATAAAAAAACTTTTCATTTTTTATTATTTGGATGCAAGTTATGCCCAACGCACAAACAGGTGCCAAATTTTCAGGATGCAATCAATTCAAAAAATCACAGAAAAAAAATACTCATCAAAAAATTACCAAAAAATACACAACTTCTAGATCTCACTCTTGCCTATCATCCTACCAAAGAGATTTAAATAATACTTAATATAACTATATATTTTGTACCGCACACAGAAACAACTATGTTATGTTTTTCCCAAAAAATTAGGAACATGTTTTCATGCGCCATTATCTAGTATTACCCGATTGTGTTGAGCCTTATATGAGATCTCTACTTATATTAATGTCATTCATTGTGTATTCAAAGGAATTAAAGGGAACCCTCCTTAGTTTTGTAGAACCTAAAGTGTAGAGGGATAATCCAGTATCCCTGTTAGTTGGTCTAGTCCTCTTGAGACTTTGAGCATTGGAATTGTCCTCTATATAGAATGTATTGAAGAGTGTACTTGTAGCTTTGTAAGTGTAGAGCCTTTTCATGAACCAACAAACCTACAAAATGGTGACTCTACTTGGGAGTTGTATAAGGAGTACATAATTGATAAGGTTGTCAGGTTAGCTCGCTCCTTTCCTTATTGATTTCAAACCATTTAGTTAGTCCATTGAGATTGCATAGAGTTGAAGAGTATCTTTTATGGTTAAAGATTGAGTTCCTTATCTGGGAACTATAATAGTATTGTTTGTCATTTGAAGGTATATATTGTGAAATGTTAAAATATATTTTTGAATTTATGAACATTGTAAGCAGATCCTTGCAAATTACTACTTGATAGTTTTCCCAATTTATATTTGGTGGTGACTCTAATCTCAGCACCAATGCTTGTAGAATATTTTTGTTCTAATGATTCCACAAGATCGGTAAGAAGGGTTTTATGAATCTTATTGAAGCAAAATCTGGTTGATGGGTTAGCTCCATGGGGATTCAAAATTCAAATGATTAAAGGCGATACAAAAGGCATATTTTGTGTTGGAAATGTCATACAAGAGTATGAACTAAGAGGGGAGGGGTGAATCAGTTCGCTTAAAACTTTTATACTCTAAAAATGTCTTACTTCAGCATCCTTTACTGAATGAAAATTATAAATGAAAAACAAGTTAAAACATGTAAATCACTTCAAGTACACACATAACAAATAGACCCATAACACCATGATTTTTGGTCACACATAAATCCTGGGTTAGAGGAAAAAATTGTGGTGGGGATGACACCCACAATCCTTCACTACTGCAGTAAAAAGGTTGCTCAATTAGAGGTACAATGTTTAGCTACTTCTGATAGCTTACTCTGTTAAGAGTATAAAGACTTATGCAGTCTACCTTGTTAAAGGATTTCACAAATTCTTCTCTAAGAATTGTACCTTGTTAGAGGCTTTACAAAATAAGATCTGTAAGGATCTACCTAGTGATGGGATTTAAAAAATAACAAAAACAATTTATTCCACAATGCTTTGAACTTGTCTAAAATAATGCATCAAACTATTATGCTTGATCAGACTCTTTATGCTCTGAGTTCTTTACCTCTGATGTGATCGTCAAACCTCCCTTCTGCAAATTCTATACTCGCTGTTGTCTCATATACTCTGCTATACCCCATAATAATAAAAACATTCCATGTCTCTTGTCCTCCTTTTTTTCTCTCTCTTTTTTTTGTTCTCATAAGGATTCTTCACTTATTAAGTATCCTCTATTTTTGCCTCTTAATCTCCTTGATTAGGTTTTTCTAGGTCAATCTCAATCGTTCAATCATCCTTAAGATTTGTTTCTACTCGGTAAACCACCTGACTGTTACCTTGGAAATTGTTCCCTTCTTGGAACTCACAACATCTATTTTTCCACTTAATCTTTTCCTTGCATCTTGGTCTTGATTAATCTGGTTTGTAGATTCTATAACCAACTAACTTTAGTGATCATAGATTCTTCTGACATCATCTGTCAATTCATTGAGTGCACTCTTATCAAGATTTGACTTAATTTACTTTCTCAGTTGCCTTGCCTGCATTACTCAGTAAGTAAATGCTTCAATTTCTTGGTAACTTACCACTCTTGGTGCTCGATGTACATTTTCAAACTCGGTACTTGGCAACTGTGACTGAATAACATTTCCACTCGATGACTATTTTTGCTCGGTGCTTGATTCTTCTTTCTTTACCGAATGCTCCTCCCTTCGCTTACATTACCAACTAACTTCTCCTACTCGGTAGTACTATCCATTTCCTTTACTGACTAGACTTGGCTACTTATGACTTTGACAAAACTTATGACAACAAAGTGAATAGGGTAACAATCTCCCCCTTTGTCATTAGTTTGGCATTTTGACAAAAATTTCAAAGTCATCAATCAAAACTCAAAACTTATAACTCCCCCTTGGTTGATAGTCCCTATGCGCTATGTATACTTCAAAAATTGTATTCCATACATTATCATCCTTTAATATATTATCCCATACATATTATCCCCCTTTTTTGACAAAAGTGCCAAAATAATAATTACTTGTCAAAAATGTACTTATATTTATTTTGGAGATCAGACAATGCTGACTCCCATGTCTCCTTCAGTTTTTTCATAGCTATAATATGCTCATTTATGTCCGCTACTAGACCTGTGATTGTGTCAAGTGAGCTCATCTTTGGCATAGTGACTAAGTCCTTGCCTTTCTTCAAATTTTTTTGCATAGCCTCAATATGTGGAATCAAAATAGCTTGCAATTCCAACAATTCTATCTGGATTTTATGTTCCTCTTGCTTGAGTTCATGTTGGAGTCCCATGAGATGCTTGATCTTCTAATAATATACTTGGATTGAACCGGGTTCAATAGATAAATCCTTTAGGTGTTCGGTTAACTCAGTTTCTATCGACTGTTCTTTATTTCCTCAGTAAATCTTGAAATTTGACAAAATTTCTGAAATAATGAGAGAATTGTAGTTAAAGCCTGCTCTATAGCTGTACATAGCTCAGAAAGAGTTACCTTTTCATCTGCTATGTGTTTCAATATTTGCTCCATTATTCTCTTTGTCAACTTTGGCTCATGAAGTTTCAATAAAGATTCGGTGGTATCCACGTTCGGTACCTTTATCTGTTGAGAAAGTTTGCCTACTTGCTGAATCAAATTGTCATTTTCATTTATTGCAGCATCAGGTAGCAGAGATTGAAAGATATCTTTGACATCTTCAATAATGTCATCTTGCTTCCTCATTTCATCAATTAGCTTTTGTTGGGCTGCCTTTTTCTTCAATAGTTTCCCATATGATGCCAATTGCTCAGCATTCATGTTTGCAAAATCAAGAGGGGGCAAAATTATTTCTTTTGTTAAGTCAATTTGCTCCTTCTTTTTCTTCTTATTCTTGCTATTTGATGGTGAGATAGATGCCTTAAGTGCATCGGTGGGAGACTTGTTTGTGCCTGCTGTGCTCTTGGATTTCTCCTCCGACTCATGAGTACCTTTTGGCTTTTCTTTTTCTTTCTTGTCTCCTTGTGTATCTTTATTCTCCTTCCCTTTCTCACTCTCCTTCTCTTTCTCTGACTCTTTCTTTTTCTTGGACTCTTCTTTGGAGTCTTGTTGCTTCTCTCCTTTGGTGTCGGTTGGGGGAACCAATTCATTTCCTTTTCTCTGTTCATTTCCTTCTTTGGTGATCTCTATACTTATCTTAGAATAAGCATGAATTTTTTGTATTACTAGTTCTGATTCTTGGTTGTTGGAGTTTCATCTATGTCCATGCACTCAGTATTTTGATCTGTTGTATCCATAAAATTTTCTTCCTTTGTTGTATCTTATGCAGGATCCTCTTCTTCTGATGCATCTTCAACATTTACTTCACCGGTATCTTTGGTTAGGTCAATGGGATCCATTTTACCTTTATTGACTCTTGACGATTGTCCTTTGATAGTCCCCTTGGTTTTCTTATCTTCTTGAGACTTGGTGGCATCTAGTTTGAATATTTTTCTCCACATTTCATCTGTTTCTTTTTCAACTTCTAAAAGCTTACCGATCATTATTCTTAGTCCTCTATTTCTCACAAGAAATCTCCTTGAATAATTCTGTAGAGATTCATCAATTTCTTACACTGATAATTCAGGCATTGTCACAACTAATGATCTTTCTCTTTTTTTTTTTTCAGCCATCAATGCATATTTCCACCTTCCATCTACCTTATTGTATAGCTCATCAAGAAGCTGGCTTGAAACTTCCATTGGTGTTATTCTAAATTTATTCAATGTGAAAATAACAACATCTTCAATTCTTACCTAGTCATTTACACTCAACTGCTCATATCTCAATTGTTTTACTCCAGTAAAACCTCCATGTCTCATTAATGAATCGATGGATTCATCAAGAGTTGGTTTTGAAGTCTTTTGTGGTACTTTGGGTGCCACGGTCTCCTTTATTTCTGTTTCACTTTCAACTTGAAGCTTCAATTTTCTTCTTGGCTTTACAACATTTTTCTTACTCCTCATATATGTTTTCCCTCTAGGTATGGGTGTCTTGATTTGTTCCTTTTCTTTTTCACTTACTGAGGCCCTTGTGCTCCTACCACTTGGTGAGGGATTAGCTTCTGGTTGTTTCCTCTTCTTTTCAATTGAGGGTGATGCCTCTGTTTCTTCTTCATCCTCTTCAACTTCAAATTTCTATGACAATTCCCCAATCATTTTCTTTGTTTTCCTTATGGCCTTAGGTATCACTATACCATGCTTGATCTTTTCTTGAACTTCTTCATAGGTTCCATATCTGTCAGCTTTCTTGTCAATGGGGTCTTTCAACAATGTCTCAATTTGTTGTGCAGCTATGTCAATATCAACTTCATATCCCATTGGTTGAAGCCAAATAGTCCTTGGCTCAACAGCCTTAATGATACACATGTCAGCATCTACTTCAAAATAGATATTATCATGATATCTTTCCACTAACTAGGGTGGAATCCTAAATCTTTTATGCATCTTTGTTTGAAACTTAACAATGTAATCATTCATGATAAAATTAAAATTGTTTCCCAATCCTAAAATATATGCATTGATTTGATAAATGATTGGCCTATCTGTGCTCCATGTTACTTCACCGACTGATGGGAAAAAGTTCTCAAAATAGAAAAATATACATACCAATAGTGGACCAAACTTCAAAGTGTTTGTCTTGGC